>OZ010634.1:6094928-6270175 GCA_963932165.1 Pimpla rufipes
CTCGCACGTTGAATTCAGTCCAAAAATTCTGAAAAAAATCATACGTATTCAGAAAAATAAGCAAATCATTTTCAAAACAAAAAAAAATTAAGTTGCCGGGTGATTTGTTGCACAATTATTTATTTATGTAATTTGTTAATAACATTTATACAATATTGTTATTGTTAAGTCAGGTTTGTTTCAAATAGGTTTTATTGCACACACTTCACGATTTTACAGAGTTTATAAATGTTCTTGAAGATTACACGAGGTACCAACCCGGCTACGAAGCGAGGTAATGGATCTTGTGACGCGGTAGACACAAATCGGAGCAAAAGCAACTGCGACTTACGTACTGTACTCGGGCAGAGTGACGGAGTTAATGAACCCAGAGCGCATCTCGGGAGGCGTTTATAAAGGATCGTACTGTGGGAAAATGGTGTTGGTGGGGAGAAATTTTGGGAGAAGAGTCCAGAAAGTTCGGCGGAAAAGGGCGCACGTGTGGCTGGTTTCCTGGAAAGACGCATAGCTGATTAGGCGATTCGTGCGTGGGAAACAGGCGATAAAAAGGGACGTGGCTAAGAGTTTGAGAGGAGTCTGGAAGCTTCGGCGGGAGACGAACACTTGTGTGACTGGATTCCGGGAAAAGGCGGTTGTTTAGATAGGTGCAGCATGCATGGGAAACTAGCGATAAAAAGGGATCCGGGAAAAGTCACGTAGGCCACGCGAGTGGCGGTATTATGACGCAGGCGATAATAGCTGCGTTTAGGGGACCTATGGAGATGTAGTGCGGGGCGTCGTGCCGGACCGCAGGTCAGGAAGCGCTAAATTAGGACTGCAGGCCCGTGGGCCAGAGGTACGGAGAGTCGGTGGAAAAGGGAAAAATAGGTAGTGGACAGGGACTTGTTACATTATGTTAAAATAATCTTTTCAGTACCTTTTACAAGATTGATTTTTTCCGATTTTTATCTGTACGATTTCAATTTTTAAAAAGGCATTCAGAGCCATTCGACGTGCTCGCCGAAACTCGTACCTTGGCGCGAGCACATTGAATGGCTCGCCCGGGCATCGAAACGGCGTCTAGCCGATACAAATTCAGCTAAAAAATTCTGGAAACATTCATACGTATTCTGAAAAATACAAAACTCATTTTTAGAAGCAAAAAAAATTAAGTAGCCGAGGAATTTGTTGCACAATTATTTATTTATGTAATTTGTTAATAACATTTATAAATTATTGTTATGTTAAAATAATCTTTTCAGTACCTTGAACAAGCTAGATTTTTTTCATATTTTTATCTGTACGATTTCAATTCTAAAAAAGGCATTCAGCGCCATTCGACGTGCTCGCCGCAACTGGAGCCTCGACTCGAGCACTTCGAATGGCCCGCCCGGCAACAAAACAGCTATGGAAAACTTCTTCCAATGTTCGAAACATTAGCAAAAACAGAGATTTTTGTCGCTGTTTCACTGACTGTGAATCAACTAATGGATTTTTTTCCATGAAATACGGATATCTTTGCAAAAAGATAGTCACAGCCATTGGATGTGCTCGCGCCGATGCTCGAGTTGCGGCGAGCACGTCGAATGACTTGCTGGACCATAAAGCAGCATCGAACGGCGCGGTTTTTGTGTATGAGTTTTCAGACTCATTTTCTATTGCTTCAAATATCTGGTAAAAATAGATTTTTGTTGTTTCATCGACTGTTAACGCAATTAATTTTCTAGCAAGAAATGGTTATGTATGTAAACAGACAGCCGAGCCGTGCTTTGGACATATTATAAAAAATGTTAACATTCGGAAAAATAAGGTTCTTTGTTGTTTTATCAATTGCAAAACACATTATTTTCCACAAAAATTCCGGTGAGGAGACGTATTTCCACGTAAAAAAGCTGTAAACCTTGTCCTATGAGTCCGTTCAAGGTCATGCTCCCCTCTCGCCTCTCGAAATGTATTTCCGTAACGACGATCGATCAAAACAAATTGCAAAAAAGACTGAATCAGCGTCATTCTTCATGCTCGTCGCAACTCACACTTCGGTGCTCTGATTGTCTGTTTCTCCCAAATACTTCACAGGATTTCTCGAGACAAGAAACATTAGTTGGTTTACCATCGATACAACACGAATTAAAAAAATATATTGTTACTACATATTCGAAACGTAAAAAAAGTCTACTAACTCGCACACCATAGCTGCACGGCAAAGATCTTCATGGATTTCGGAATAATCAGCACACGTTTTGCTAGACGACTCTGGCAAAGAGGCCACAAAAAAAAACAGCACACGTCTTGATAGACGACTCTGGTAAAGAGGCCACTAAAAAAAACAGCACACGTCTCATTAGACGACTCTGGCGATAAGGATGTATTCGGTCAACTATACCAGCACACTTCTGATTAGATGACTCTGGCGATAAAGATTCGTTCAATCATTCTCCCTCGCGTCTTGCTTGGCGACTCTGACAAAGAGGCCACATTTGTTCAGATACACCCAGCACACTTCGTATAAGATGACTCTGGCAATAAGGATGCATTCGGTCAACCATTCCAGCGCACGTCTCGTTAGACGACTGTGACAAAAAGGCTACATTTTTTCAAATGAAACCAGCACACGTCTGTTAGACGACTCTGACAAAGAATTCGCAATCGTAGAAACAAATCCTGCATACGTCTTACTAAACGATACCGGTAATGATACCGATTTCGTAAAAAGAAAACCGATGCGAATGGGAAAAGCGGATTTGGAAAAATATGCGTATGATTTAGAATTCGGGATGCATGTGTAAATTTCAGGAAATGAATTACTTTTGCGGGAATAACAACAGTGACTCGTCTTCGAGAATTCGTACAAAGTGACGCCTCATCGAAATCTCATCTTTCGAATACGTCTCTTTGGAAGGATCTCGTTCTAAGACTACACTTGTTTCGAATGCAGAAGCGTAAATGCCACAACTGACGCCCACTGGTTGCTGTTGAACTTTTACAAAAGCGATATCAATTTCGCGTATCGTAGGATATCGCAATCGAATGTACTGTTTCTCTTTGTCGACCAATCGGTAGTTCGTCAAACCTGGAAGACTGTCGTACACACGAAGTCTAGCGCCATCGAAGTAGAGGCATCTCCAGTGGTCCGTCGCTTTTCCTCCGATGAGTTGGATACTGCGTTTGCTCTGAACAGGCTTGACCAGAGTAGGATGACAGTACATGTATTCCACACTTTGCGTTTCGAATCCATACTTTTTTCTCACAATGCGCAAGAATTCATCTAACGAATCATCGTCCAGCCGGCTCCCCACTAGCAGAACGTTATTTCGGATTGTTTCAATGCATTGTGTTTTGTTATCCAGCCTGAAAGCTTCAGCGGCCTCAGAGGTGAAGCCATCACCCTGCTCGTAACCAACGATAATGCAATCCTGATCTTCCTGGTCGTCAGTAGCTCTCAGAACATTACTTTTGCGCTTCTTACGCGTTGCTTTCACTGTCTTCGGCGCAAGGTGCTCATTCGGCGAACCAATCGTGAGATTCTCTGCTTTAGCTACTTCAATCGTAGATGCCTCAGCTTTCGCTGTCTCGGTCACGAAGCCCTCCAGCGCGACATTCCTTGATGAAACACGTCTTTTGCGTGGGTTGCCTTGTCGAGCACTGGTAGACTGTTCTTCCGTTTTTGATTCAGTTTTGATAGCCTTTTTCAATGCAGCGTCGGCAATGGCCTTCGTGATATATTCGTGATAAAATCGTATTAGTAAAGGTTTCATCTGAGTGTCCCAAAAATCGTCGTCTCGATCGACTCTAATGCACTTCATGTATTTTGGTGTCCATACAGCGAAGATACAATAGTCTCGCCGTGAAACGTGCAATTGTCCTTGTACTTGATAAAAATATCGGTGTTTTCGATTTATCTTATTAGGATTTTTCTTATCGAACACGCCTTTCATGTGCGTCAATGCCTCTTCTGCTTCTTGTTGTGTGAAATCCTTTGCGGTCAGAGGACATTTGATTTCAACCAAGCCGTCTTCATCAATGAGTCCATCAGGAGCGGCACCTAGGAATGGAAATTCTTGATCGACGAATAAACCGCAAGTCCGAATTTCTTTCTTCAGTTCAATCGCCAACTCTTTTCTAGCTGTGTTCTAGTTGTCATGTCCATACGTCAAAGCCAGTGCGTCGGATATTGCGGGATACAAAATCTCTTTCACTTTTGCTCCGCACGATGTCGTCGCCCGCATTCGACAAACGGTCCCGAAGTTAGATGCAGTCAACATCTGCCTTCGCCAAGATATCCACAATTCAGACTGACTCTGTTCTCTAGTGGCGCACTCAATTTCTTTCCAGTTCTCTGCGTTTTCGGACAATTTCTTGAAATGATTTTCGCGAAGATTCTCATACACTTGAGGCTCCATATCTGGCTTTTCCGAATTCGGCCCGTAATGTTTGTCGAGTCCTTGCGATCGCCGAAGTCCTCTTTTTCGTCCCTTCGCGGCTCACCCTTGTTTTGCTTGCGCTATCTTTGCTTGCCGTCGTTTTTCGAGGTTCTCTACAAGGGAAGGAACGGTCTTATACACGTGTTCGTGATACTTCGTCAGTACCTGCTGCGTGTTATATTGCACAACCGCTCCTGCCACTCTCGCATTATAAGACCCTCGCAAGCCGAAGTTTATTCGTTTCCCACCTATGTCTTTGCAGATGATCGCATTGAATGATTCTGCTACGTTGTTCGTCAAATTTAACAGTAGACTATCGGAAAAGCAACTAATGTATTCCAACGCACTACTAACTTTCTGATACAATCCGTGGGCTTTTAAATCGGGAACGATGTTCGGCTTACGTTGCCCGTCCTCCTGACAGTTACGATCTCCACATCGCTTGTGCTCACCGAAGACATGGCTGCAGACATTCAGGATATCACCTTGAAGTGCTTTTACTCTCAAATGAAAGGGCTGCTTGTCTTTGCTCCACCGGGCAGCTGCCTGTACGACTTCTTTTCGGATACTCATAATTTTTCCTTTCACTGCATTCCGAGCCGTGATAAATCATTTCTTCCTTTGTCCTTTTGGCTGAGTTATTTCTGAGGTAGCTTTAACTTTTTTGCACAAATTCCTCAGAAGATGATTGGTGCACTCAATTTTTTTTACTTGCACCCCCTGATCGCGATATGGGTCATTGTCTCTGATGCATTTGTAAACGTTACTGTCTCCATCTGCAACGACCATTTTATAAATTAATCCGTGCATTTCCAGACTACTTTTAAAACCCTCGTTGATTGCGTCGCTCTCCATGCTCGCCGAGCTGGCATCGCGGTCGAAGTTTTTATAACACTTGTGCACTTTGGTTTCGGTTCCTCCTCGCTGCGCTATATCGCAAACCGTGCAGAATTTATTGCGAACACCGACGAAAAGGGCTTTTCCCGTGTGGTAGCCGATAATGGCACCAACTCCAGAGAGTGAATCGTAGTTCGTACCATAGGATCTTTTCATCCATCTACCGTCTACCACAACTGAAATGTAGGGAATACCATGAACGACGTCCCCCCTTCTGATTGCCAATTGCTTCTCTTCCTCTCCAGCCGCTTTCATTTCCATCAGGGCGGTCGTCTGAAGGTTGTCAATCATACGTTCCCTGTACGTTATGTACGTCTTTTCGGACATACACGGGACATTCATAGCCGTCGCGAGTTCTTACAATTGGGCATAGCCTATTCCCGTCGTTAGAGTTCCGATAACAGCCCCTGCGTTGGTATCCATGCTGGTCTCACTAATGGATTCTGACCAAATGTTGTCTTCGTATTGGCAGTTTTGACAACAGAAAAAAAAACTGAGTTAGAAACCCGCGACGTCGAGAATTTGTAAGTTGCCAATCTCGGAAGAGGCAACCAGTTCCCCGCGCATGGTCTTTGAACGTTCTGTGAATTTCCTTCCACATGAAACCAACATCGACGACCCGACGACCTCCTATAGTTGTTGTTGTACTGTGATCAACCTCGTCCTTGTTTTCATTGACCTCCACCTCATTATTCACTTGAGGGGGAACTTGTATTACACCTAACGGAACGGATCCATTAGGTGATGCGCTACGCGGTCGCCTGTACCTTTTCTTCCACACGAAATCAAAATCGACGACCTCGTCCTTATTTTCATTTACCTCTACCTCATTTTCTTCTTGAGGAGGAACTTGATCTACATCCAACGGAACGGATGCATTAGGTGATGCGCTATGCGGGCGCCTGTAACTTTCCTCCCACACGAAATCAAAATCGACGGCCTGGTCCTTGTTTTCATTTTCCTCTACCTCATTTTCTTCTTGAGCAGGAACTTGCACTACATCCAACGGAACGGATTCATTATGTGATGCAGCACGCTGTCGCCTGTAATGGATACAATATTGTCCGCCATTCAGTAATGTAGAATCGTCTAATCATCTTCTATAACACAACATTATATAAAGTTGGAGGCCGAGACATTTTCCGTGTGACAAGCTTTACTAAAAGACCGAAATTCTTATCTCTTTTGACAGAAGTCTAAAAACAATATAACAACCGGTAAGGCAACGTCAATATTAATTTAAATAAATATCTAGATACACTCGTGTACAAGCTTTATGATGATGTTGAAGTTTGCATCGTTTAAATGCAACGAAATCTCGAAAAAAAACTCCTCTCGGTTCGTCGTCGAGCGCGACGAGCCGAGATTTCGCCATCGTAAACAAAAAAAAATTGAATTTTCAGACCAGGCTAGAAATCCGTTTCAGAGGATTCTCAATCGATCTAGGTGGTCGCCTAGAGACCGATTTTCAGAAATGAACTCTGTGTACACCACATGGGGATGAAAAAAAAAATTGAATTTTCAGAACAGACTAGAAATCCATTTCAGAGCATTCTGAAACGATCTAGCTAGTCGCCTGAAGTCCGATTTTTGACCGGTCAAGTGTTTGGAGTTTGAGCAACCGAGCGGCCAGCTACTCTCGTTTCGTCGTCGAGCGCGACGAGACGAAATTTCGCCATCGTAAAAAAAAATGTCATTACAGACCACGCTAGAAATCCGTTTCAGAGCATTCTGAAACGATCTAGCTAATCGCCTTGAGTCCGATTTTTGACCGGTCAAGTGTTTGTAGTTTGAGCAACCGAGCGGCCGTCTCCTCTCGTTTCGTCGTCGAGCGCGACGAGACGAGATTTCGCCATTGTAAAAAAAAAAAAAAAAAGAATTTTCAGACCAGGCTAGAAATCCGTTTCAGAGGATTCTCAATCGATCTAGCTGGTCGCCTAGAGACCGATTTTCAAAAATCAACCCCGTGTCCACCCCATGGGGATGAAAAAAAAAAAAAAAGTCATTACAGACCACGCTAGAAATACGTTTCAGAGCATTCTGAAACGGATTTCTAGCCTGGTCTGAAAATTCAATTTTTTTTTTACCGAGAGGAGCCGGCCGCTCGGTTCCTCAAACTACAATCACTTGACCGGTCAAAAATCGGACTCCAGGCGACTAGCTAGATCGTTTCAGAATGCTCTGAAACGGATTTCTAGCGTGGTATGTAATGACTTTTTTTTTTTTTTCATCCCCATGGGGTGTACACAGGGTTGATTTGTGAAAATCGGTCTCTAGGCGACCACCTAGATCGATTCAGAATCCTCTGAAACGGATTTCAATCATGGTCTGTAGTGACAAAATATAAAAATTTAAAAATTTGAAAATTTCACCCTTCTTAGGGGTGTTTCCGGAGGTCGGAGAGCGATGTTAATTTTTTCGAAGATTCTTCTTATTGAGGGAAATAATATTGCCGAAAAACATTTCGTGCAATCTCAAAACTGAAGAAGATATGAAATTTTCAAAATTTCACCCTCCTCGTTAAGGGTGCTTTCCGGAGCTCATAGAGGGGTGTCGATTTTTTCTAATATTCTTGTTGCTGATTAAAGCAATATTGCCGAAAAACATTTCATGCAATCTAAAAACTGAAAAAGATATGAAATTTTTTAAATTTCTCCCTTCACGGTTGGGGTGCTTTCCGGAGCTCGGAGAGGGGTGTCAATTTTTTCCAATATTCTTGTCGCCGATTGAAGCAATATTGCCGAAAAACATTTCATGCAATCTCAAAACTGAAAAAGGTATGAAATTTTTTAAATTTCTCCCTTCACGGTAGGGGTGCTTTCCGGAGCTCGGAGAGCGGTGTCGATTTTTTCCAATATTCTTGTCGCCGATTGAAGCAATATTGCTGAAAAACATTTCGTGCAATCTCAAAACTGAAAAAGATATGAAATTTTTAAAATTTCTCCCTTCACGGTAGGGGTGCTTTCCGGAGCTCGGAGAGGGGTGTCGATTTTTTCTAATATTCTTGTTGCTGATTAAAGCAATATTGCCGAAAAACATTTCATGCAATCTCTAAACTGTGTTGTACGCCACAAGGGCGAATACCCCTTGCCCGAGACGTTCCCGCTAAAAACCTAACTTTATTGTTTCAACAGATATTCGCATTCACTCTCACGATCACTTACTCGAAAATTCCCGTTCATTCTTATTATTTAACATCCATTCTATATTGTCATTCATTTCCACTCATTCCAATATCTTATAACTAAACTAAACTACTTAACTTTACCTGAAAAACATTCATCACACCAAAGTTCGACGTTCGTTGTTCCCGGCGAGATTGAGATTCGTTCAACGAGTCTCAACGCTCGAGTCGGTGAAACATCGAGAACGTCGAGCTTTATTAAAAGTATTATCTCAAGAGTTTGTAATCCTCGAGCGTTGCGCCAACGGCGTCGCGGTGATTGGCTCGCAGGTCGGACCGCGCCGCCTCGCGCGCGATTGGCTCGCCGGTCGGCCCGCGCCGCCGCACCGCCTCGCTCGCGATTGGCTCGCCGGCCGGACCGCGCCGCCGCCGCCGCCTCGCTCGTGATTGGCGCACCGCTCGACCCCCAATGGGTATAAGAGGAGAGCGCAGCGCGCTCTCCGATCACTTCTGGCGCAACCTCCGATGAGAACACATCACTCCTGAAATAAAACCGAACTCATTCACCGACCATCCTCTCTCTTCATTTCTCCACCTTCTCGAGGACTTCTCCGGAGTTTCTCTCTACAGACGTCAGACCCTCGGACGACCATCGACCCAAGGATTCCGACTACAGATCTTCAAAAAGAAATTAGTTCTTTTCAGAACTCTTTTCAGGTTCTTTTCAGAACCGAAAAATCAAACGTAGACAATATTCTTCGGAGTTGTCAATTGGCGCCCAACGTGGGGCACGAACAGATGTAAATCTGAATTCTGCCTGTTCTATCAATGCCAGTCGAGCACTCCCCTAAAAAACCTCCAGAACGTCAATCCGCGCGGATACGGGGATTAACCCCACCGCCCTTCGACGCACTTCTAGGAGTGGAAAACCTAGTGGCGCCCAACCTCCCACCAATTCCTGAACTACCAGAAATGGCACGCCAAGGCGACGGGGATCTCCCCGAAGCAAATCTTGGTGCTTTCGCTAACTTTGAAGCATTATTGAGACAAGCTCTCAACGGTGCTCCACAACTCCCACTACCGACTTATAGCGGTATCGATCACGAAGATCCGAAAGCATTTCTCGGAAAATGCGAGGAATATTTCGGTGCTTCCCATGTCCCTCATTCCCTCCGAACAAAAACTGCTTCGGCCGGCTTACGAGGCGACGCGGAGAAGTGGTGGGCTTGCTATCAGCCTCTAGACTTTGATTGGCAACACTTCAAAGACCTACTTCGCAATAGATATGATAGCCCCGCGGTCATATCTCGACTCAACGCCCAGCTCTTTTCTCGCAAACAAGGCGAGAGGGAGAACGCTGGTGTATTCCTGCAACAAAAACACCTGCTTTACCAACGTATCCGACGGGAAGATCCCGAAAGTACGAAGGTGGCAGTATTGCTCGAATTACTTCGACCAAATCTCCGAGTGGCTATCAGAGCTTCATCTCCGACTACTCTCTCCAGTCTCATGACCAAAGCAATAGAGATGGAATACGATTTGGAACCTGCACCAGTTCTTAAACCCAAGCGGGAAACCGCAGACAAACCCGCGGACAAGCCTGACCGATCGGCCAGGCCACCATCCGATGGGCAATACCCACCAAGCTGCTGGCATTGCCCGGAACGACACCTGCATAAGGATTGTCCCGTGCTTGCTAAAAAAATCGCAGCCCGCGCTAACCGCGAAACCAACCAGGGAAACGGGCGCATGGCACCGGAGACCCCCGCCCCGGTAGCCAACCCACAGTAGGTCTTACGGACACCGAGCAACACGGCCTGCCGCATATTCTCGTCACATTAAACGGCGTGGAATTGCGCGCCGCCGTGGACTGTTTTGCCAGTTCATGCTTCGTCCGTCCAGAATACCTTCCTCAAGAGCAGACGATTGAACACGTTCAATCAAACGCCAATCTCGCCGGTGAATCTCAAAGGATGCCGCTAGAGGGCAGAGCGAAAATCAAAATCAGAATCCAATCTCACGAATTAAGTGTTGTCGCCTGGGTCGCACCCACCGCCCGTGAACCTCGTATCTTGGGGTACCCGTGGCTGGTCGAACAACACGGCATCCACGACTATCGGAACGGTATTCTATACCTCGGTGCAAACGAAAGATTCTCCGTTCGTACCGCCAACACTTCGGTCCCAGCGACCACGTACCCAGCAGTCGATCTCAACGAGGTAAATCAAGAATTTCCTCACAACTTCCTAGAGCGATTCAACGAAATGCTTCAAGCCTTCCGCGATCTGTTTCACACGGAAGGTCGACTGTCCCAAACCCAAACCACGAAACACACCATTATTCTAACCTCCCCTACCCCGTTCAGAATTCCACCACGGCAGTACTCTGAGGAGAAACGAGCGATCATCCGCGAGCAGGTGCAAGCCATGCTCGCCGATGGCATAATCGAGCATTGTTCGTCTCCATATAGCTCGCCGGTGGTAATCGTCAAGAAAAAAGACGGTCGTCCTAGATTCTGCGTCGACTATCGCAAACTCAACTCCATCACGGAAGACGTCGTACAACCGATACCTCGAATTCACGAGGTTCTCAAAGAAATCGGTACGGCCCAGATCTTCTCAACGATAGACCTAAAGAGTGGCTATTGGCAAATCCCAATGGACCAAGCCAGTAAAAAACTGACGGCGTTCTCTACTCCTGATGGAGGCACTTACCAATTTCGGGTAATGCCATTCGGGCTAAAAAATGCCCCCAACACCTTTCAGAAATTCATGAGCCAAGAAGTCCTCACCGGACTCATTAATCAAATCTGTATCGTCTACCTTCTCGATACAGTCTTCTCCGACAGTTGGGAAGACCACCTCCAGCATCTCGCTTTCGTGTTTAACGGCTCAAATTGCACAAACTCACCTGCGCCGTCGAGAAGTGTCATTTCGGAAAACGAAACCTCGAATTCCTAGGACACACGGTAAACGACGCAGGCAACGAGGCAAAAATCGAGCACGTCCAAGGTATCCTCGACCTGCCTATCCCGAAAACCAAAAGGGAACTCCAGTAACTCCTTGAGACTTGCAACTGGCTTCGGGAATACATTCCACATTTCGCAACGCGACTTGAACCCCTAACTAACCTTCTTGCGGGTCAGAAGAAATTCTATTGGACACCCGAGGCGCAAACCGCCTTCGAGGCCCTCAAAGAATTGGTGCGACAACCGCTCCAGCTAAGTCGGCCGGACCCTTCCTTCCAATTTTTCCTCCAAACCGACATCAGCGACGTTGGCATGGGCGCAGTGCTCTACCAACTCGACGATAATGGAGAGAAACACGTAGTTAGCTACGCTAGTGCTAAATTCGATCAAACACAATCTCGGTACATCAAACACGAGAAGGAATGTTTCGCCATCATTTGGGCGATCAAAAAATACAAACCGTACCTCGAAACTCGGCCGTTCACACTTCGAACGGACCACCGAGCCCTCGTCTGGCTGGACAGCCTTAAAGACGAAAAAGAGAAGCTCACGAAATGGGCCCTTCTCTTGCAGGAACTCAGTTTCACGGTCGAGCACATTCCCTCCCGCGAAAACGAGTTACCTGACACGTTATCACGTTACCCTGCCGATAACACCGTCCCTGACCCGGACAACCTGCAAAATCTCCTCCCCCCTGATCCACAGCCTCCCGAAGACATTCCGGAGCTGTTTGGAATCACCATTCCCGCCCTAATCGATCAGATAATCGAAGAGCAACAATCTGACCCTCGCATCAGTGCCATTGCACTTAACCTCAAACCCTCAGACCCCGAGTATCAGACTCGCGACGGTGGAATATGGAAATTGGACAATGGTCATCTCAAACTCCTGGTCCCCGAGATCGCCAAGCAAAGGGTATTATACGAATACCACGATTCCATCCTAGCCGGCCACCCGGGTATGGACGAAACCCTCCGAGCAATTCAAGCTCGTTTCACCTGGGATCATCTTCGCCAAAGCGTACGAGAATACGTCCAACAGTGCCACCTATGTGCATGCACCAAGGCCTCTCGACCTCAGCATCGGGACCAACTACGTCCCCACCAACCTAGTCGGCCCTGGGATACTCTAGCTGTCGATCTCATGGGTCCTTACACACGTACCGGCCGAGGGAAAAAGTTCATTCTCGTCGTTACCGACCTATACTCTCGTTGGGTGGAAGCATTCCCACTGGGGTCTTCCGACGCCGCAGTAATTATAAAATTACTCGACCAACAAGTATTTGCTCGTTGGGGTTTCCCCCGATCAATTCTCTCCGATAACGGGCCACAGTTCATTAGCCAGAAGTGGTTAAACGCTTGTGACCGTTGGCAAGCACAGCACTGGACGACGGCCATTTATCATCCTCGCGCCAATCCGACGGAGCGGCGAAATCAGGAGATAAAAAAGGTTCTCCGTCTCCATCTGCAAAATACGAAACATAAAGACTGGGATCTTCATCTCGAAGTCGTCGTGTTCAATCTACGAACAAGGAAAAACGCGGCCACCGGTTTTACTCCGAGCGAAATTCTCCTCGGCGTAAACCTTCGGAGACCTGGGGAATGGCGATTCCCACAGTATCGGGCAACTCCCCCCCGAACATCAACAAATTCAAACTAACCAAGAGAATTACCAAAAGAGGTATTGTTCTCCCGAGGAGACTCCCACGTCTTCTTACGTCCCCAATACTTGGGTATACGTAAAAAACTATTCTCTGTCGAACGCTGACAAAGGCATTCACGCCGGCTTTACTCCTCTCTGGGAAGGCCCATACTTGGTTGTCAAAGCCATTCGCGGAGAAATCTATCTCGTCAAAAGAAACGAGAAGATAGTTAAACTCCACGGGTCTCAGTTAAGACCCGCTCCAAACCCCAACCCAACTCCTGAACCAACCACAGCGCTCGCGCCAACCGCCGAGCCAACCACAGCGCTCGCGCAAACCGCCGAGCTAACCACAGCGCTCGCGCCAACTCCTCAGCCAATCACAGCCACGTCCCTCTCCCCCGGAGAACGCATAAACGGGGGACCCGGCGGCGCGAGGAGCTCAGTCTTGTCCCAGCCATCGACACTACCAGTCAGCGACATGGAGGAAAAAGCCGTCGTCTATTTGGACCGCTTCGGAAGCGAGTGGGTCGGACCTCCGCGCCCACCAGACGAGGAGGGTATATCCCCCGACAGCTCACCGACAGTCTCGGTGACTACGGATACCTTCAGCGATCTGGATCCGGCGGAAATTCATTACTACTAGGGATGTGCAATCGTGTCAAGAAAATCGATTTCTGAATCGATTCTGAATCGGATATGCGAAAATCGATACTCATTAGAATCGAAGTTTCAAATATCGATCTTCTTAAAATCGATTCAATTTGTAATTTTTTTTTATACTAACAGTTTAAAACGGTCGAAAGGAAAATAAATATTTTAAACAATTAAGTTAGTCATTAGTTTTCTTTATTATCCGATAACTTCTACATTAGCCGATGAGCCAGTCTTTGCTTCCGAGTGAGGAAAGAAACAGCAACTGTTGTAGGTGGTCTGGAGAAAGCCTGTTTCTGCTTTCAACTAGAATATTGCCGGCCTTTGAAAAAAGTCGTTCCGACGGTACGGACGTTGCTACTATAGGCAAATAGCGCCGTGCAACCTTCGTCAGTACCGGATACACGTTGTTATTATGCCAATAGTTTAACGGGTCATCATTCCGTTGAGTCGTCGGTTGCGTGAGGTAATGTTTTAAATCTGTCGGAAACTCTCCAGGCGAAGAGGTTTCTGCGTCGAGATTGTCGAGAACTGCGCGTTGCTTGCTGAGCAGCGCTTCGTGATAGGACCAGAGACTATCGTCGTTCGAGCAGTCTCTTTCTGGAGCAACATTTTCTTTGCGGATCTCACTCTCTTCTCTCGACAACATTTGAATTTCCTTCACGATCTTTTGAGTCGCTTGCGAGCAAGCAAGAGGGCTTGTGAAATGCAATTTCTTAAACCTCGGATCCAGAATCGTTGAGACAGCGAGAAGAGTCACGAATTCGATTTTCCCGAATCGTTTGTCGAAACTTGTTAGGAGTAGCTCTCTTAACGCGAGTCCAGCGCTTGTCGTCAACTCCGTCTCCAAAGATTCGATTTTTTTTTTTCAGACAGTTCGTCAAAGGAATTATTTTGCTGGCCGTGACGTAGGCTTGTCCACAAGCTTCCCTCGAAGCGGTCTCGACGTGCTTTAATACTTGTACACACTCCTTCGCGAGCTGTAATTCACTTGCCGACAACATCGGTGGTGATTTTGGAAACTTGAGCAACACGGCGCCGACGTTTTCCGATAGCTCGATGAACCTATCGAGCATAAAAAATGTTGAATTCCATCTTGTCGGGACACTCTGGATGAGCTTTTTCACCGTGAATTTTCTGAGCTCGTCCGCCGCCGCTACAGAGTGCTTGAAAAATGTGACCAGCCCTTTGACCTTCTCGCACATAGCACGAACTGTCGGTTCTCCATCGATGAGCTTAGAAGCAACAAGATTCAGCGTATGGGCGAAGCAAGGTAGGTGTTTGTTCTTCCCGAATACGTCGTTGACGGCCTTCAGTATATTCGCTCCGTTGTCTGTTATCACAGCGACGACTTGGCCCTTTGAGATTCGCCATTCTGTGCAGATGCGAAGTAACCACTCGCCCAAATACTCGGCTGTATGTCGATCTTCGAGAGACGTAACGCCGAGCGTCACAGATTCTAGCTTGTCGTCCGATACGAAGTGCGCCGTCATTCCCAAATAGCTTCGGGTGTTCAACGTATCCGTCCAGACGTCTGTAGTCAGAGTTACGACTTCTACCGCAGAGAGCTTCAATTTCACGACCATTGACAATAGCTCGTATTTGCTTTCCATGAGGCTTGTGATAGTTTTACGTCCGGGAATTTTATATAGCGGAGCTACCGTCTTCATCAGATGCTGAAAACCTTCGTTTTCCACGGTCTGGAACGGCATGTTGTCCTTGGCGATCATGAAAAGCACTGCGTTGGTGATTTGCCCGGCTATGGAACCGCCTTCTGAAAAAAGCGCGACGATTATGATAATTTTCTAAATTTTTTATGTATTTCGGAATAGGATCAAGCTTGAGAATTTGGAATTCAGAGAAAAATATTAAATGAAATAAGACTAAAATAGGCAAATAGTTAACATCAAAACAGGCGTAAAAAAACGCCATAAATGAGCTGAACATATTTCCCATCTAAAAGATGGGAAGAAATCTAGAAATTTATCTCGACTTTATACCTCCGTAGGATTTCACGTCTTGAAAACTTCTATCGATTCTCGGCTGTGCAGAACTCGATTGTGTACACAATGGCGATGGCGTTCTGCTTCGATTAACGTGTGTTCCCGGAGTCTGAGATCTAGATGTTGGCCTCGTCGGTGTCAAAGTATTCGGTGAATCGGTTGACTGGCGGCCGTCAATCTCACGGCATTCTGCATCTTCCGATAGAAGCTCCTGGACAGGATCATCAGGATCGTCTTGTTCGGCGTCAGCCTTCAACAAAGAGAATATGTTACCTCCCTGTTTGAAACAATTAAAAATATTCTCTTTATTTTCTAATTAAAGGAGTTATTATGTACCTCGAAACCTGAGTTGACACGCATTTTCTTCGCCGCTGGCTCGCTTAATAGCATTCCCGGATGATTCCTCTTCAAGTGGTTCATCAAATTTGTCGTATTACCACTAGTTTTAACATCGCTCATACACACAGTACACTGAGCACTGCCAACGCCGCTTATGAAGAATCTCCAAACGCCACTCTTCTTAGATGGTTTCGCTTTCGATGCCACTGTAAAATACAAAAATGAGAACACCTCGAAGCTCGCGAGAGGTTATCTGTAGTAGACGTTCAGAGTAGGTCAGTCTGTTTGACAATTTTCGTGAAGAAAGGATTGTAGTAGCTTACTCTCAGCAAAAAGTTACGGCTCAGCTCCGCATGAAGTTTTCACAAATTTTGTTAGTCGTGGTTACTCGAGTTGACGGGAAGCCTTTCTCATTCTGGGAATAAAAACCGGGCTTTGCACGCACATGCACTCGTAGCATAATAGACCACCACCTATCAGAGCACGTCAAAATTATTCCGTGTTTGAACTAATAAGACGAAAAGTACAGGGAAATCGAAATTTTAAGGTTAGCAGCGTATCAATACCGTCGTATTTGCCGGCAAAAGATACTTACCTGTATTAGTTGTGCGGCAAAAGAATGACGTGCGCTATAATAAGTACGAGTGATGATGGCTAAGTCGAGATACAATGCAACAAAAAACGAATTGCCAATGTAACTTTTATCGCCGGTACAACGCGTGAAATTCGTTTATATCCGTTATCGTTTATTCGTTTGTCTTTTCCGACGTTTGTCATTGGTTCGGTTGTTCGATAGAGGGTAGACATCACAGCGCCGCGCCTATTCGGTGGACAAAATTGGAAAAATCTTCCCCCACCTGGTTCAGAACCAACGATTCAACGAAGCATTCACATTTCGCAACACAGCCAGCAAACAAGAGGGTAGAATCGCGAATTCATTTCACACGTAATTTTTGGTTTTTGTGCATCTTATCTTAGGAAATCGCTGCGGAATAGATCGATTTTAGCTCCTAAAAATCGATTCGCTTAAACATCGAACACTACAGAATCGATAAAAAAATCGATTTTTCAAATTGTAAAAATCGATTTCTCGAGAAATCGATTCAGAATCGCACATCCCTAATTACTACCCTAATCACTACGCGAGTCGCGCCCACCCAATATTCCAACTCGACGAGAAATCATGGGTCAAGGTCCCTGACTCACCAGCGAGCAGTTTCAGCGATTCACTCTCATCGAGCCCGGATTCCTCTGTTATGTCGTGGATTGCAATTTTCGAGACACAAATGATATAAAGGCAAAGGGAAGAAGATCTCCCCCTATTACACTGTGGTATCGCTGTGACTCGGCAAAACACGAAGGTGTTCCGTTTAGAGCCTACCTTTTCAGGCAAAAGCTCGGGAAGGAACTTGAAAAAGTAGTTCTGACTTGAAAATATTTTCAACACACTAAATAAAATAAAGAAAGTACACCTTTCAATCGACACAATTGAAAGCTAATTGGAAGTTCCCGAAAAGCCGCTGAAGTAGCAGTATAAGTTTACGAAAATCCGCTGTCGGTGCCGTCCGTTCTCCAAATTTCCCCCACAGATCGTTGTAAGAAAGGACCAGCGACGAAGGATACCGATGAAAGTACACGACAGACGATTTTGATGTTTGTTGAATAAATGTTTATTTTTCCTCGCTTATTTGAGCGGGAAAACGTTGCAAAAATTAAATTTCTTCAAGGTTGTGACGCGGCTATATTTCTCGCGCCGCGCCGGGAAGCGCGACGCGTATAAACGGTCGACAAAAGGCGCCCGTCCACGCACGGGGCGCCAGGCCCTTGAATTTAATGACCCGGAGGGCCAACGGTCATGTCCTCATTTTGCGACAAAAAAAACGATTTTGCCCGGCAAGAGGCCGTGGGGACGACAGGAGAGTCTCGGGGCGGGTAATTCACGCTACACCCTTGCAATTATTAATTAAAAGAAACGAAATTTTAACTTAATCAGGGGAAAAAAATATAATTTACAGGGGGAAATTCCCCCTGCGCTCGGTTTATACACTCGACTCGCCACCTGAAGGGTGGCGGGGACTCGGTGGTCCCAGCTGAAGCGACACAAACACAAAAGAAAAGAAACAAAAAGAATAATAACTAGACGGTCGAACCGTTCGACAGGCGAGCCGGCCAGCTCGCTCGGGTTCCGAAATACCGCGCGGCAAAAATGCCCACGCTCACGCGGGTCGGCCGAGTGCCGACCGCGATTTTCCCGAACAAAGATCATGCACTTTATCTTGCACGTATGGGGTGAACCCACGGTCCTCCCGCGTCGTGGTCAGCGGAGAGCCGAACACGCGCCACCACTAATTCGCGATTCTCTATTACCGCGCACAACAAAACCCGCAGCACCGAACACGTGTGAAATAACGTGGCCCACCTCGCTGTCACTCCCCTGACGACGTAGGGTTCGTAGCCCGTCCTTCCTTCCTTCCTTCGATTTTCCGTCCCGATCGATTCTCCAAAATCTGCGAGCCTTCGCTTCCGTGTCCAACCAACAAGTGTCGTTCCGCGTGCTCGCGGAGACCGGTCCGGTGATGCGGGGCGCGGAAGCGGGGGGAAAGTAGTACCTTCCCCGCGCTTCCGCGCGCTCTAGCCGACGCGCGCTGGGCCGGCTCCGGGGCTTACGCCGCAACGAAATAGCGCGCTTTTGACTACGCGCGCGGCGATAACAGCCGAATCGCGCTGCCGAATTTTACGGGGTAAGGCGTAAAAAGCTCGCCCTCGTCGCGGGCATCTCTCCCGATGCTCTTTTCCAGGGGGAACAGGGGTCCCTCCTGTCCTCGGGCCGTGAAGCGGGGGTGGCAGATCGGCCACCTCTCGTGCGAGCGGTCTCGTCGTCCGCGGCGTCGGCGCGCGCCGGCGCGGTTCCCTCGGGTCTGTCGGTCTCCTCGGCGGGTCGCTCGAAACCGGAAAGAAAAGTCCTGCGGGTTATCTTATTCCCGATAATCCGGGTTCGAGCCCCGCCGACTCGGCCGTCCGCCGCCCGTCTCGTCGCCGTCCGTCCGTCGGTCCTGAGACCTGTTGGCTGGAGGCGGGTTTCCCGCGACGCGGGCGACGCTCAGGGAGAGGGAGCGACAACCGTGGAGGTGCATCGGAGATGCACTGTCACAAGGTTCACAAATTTTAACAAGGAGTCTTTTATAATTTTCACAGATATTCCCAATTAATCGTTCACAATTTATCAGTGGTTGTTCACAAATTTTTGCTTAAAATATTCACAGAGTTTTTCAATTAAATGTTCACAAATTTTTACTTAAAATATTCTCAGAGTTTTTCAATTAAGTGTTCACAAATTTTTGCTTAAAATATTCACAGAGTTTTTCAATTAAATGTTCACGGATTTTTAGTCGATATATTCACAGAGTTTCTCGATTAAATGTTCACAGATTTTTTTATTAAAATATTCGTAAAAGGTTTTTAAATGTTTCTTTTTTTTCTCTGAACGAATTGCCCGGTAAACTCCCGAATCGGAATGAATTTCGACGCCCGATATTTCGGAATTCTGTTTTCCCGTATTTTAATTTGTGTAATGCTCAAGTTTTACAGATTTTTCTGAGTTCTGATATTTTTCGAAAATACGGACGAAATGACAACGAATTTTATTCAGGATGGCAAATCTGGTCCGGAATATTAATGAGCTGCCCCGATTTTTGCGGCTCCTTAAATAACCTCCTCGATCGATATTTCCCCGCTGTTGTCTTTTGGAGGGAGTAACGGTCGAGCAGTGCATTACCTGCCCTACCGTCCCCTTACGCGTCATTCTCTCCAACCCATTCCCCTTTTCTTGGCGAGCAACGGCCAGGCGACGCGTCGCCCGCGCTACCGTCCCCTCACGCTTCAGCCTTACTGTACTACTCACATCCCTCTCTCTCGCACTCCCACTGTCTTGGCGCGTGGCGGTCAACTGGTGCGTCGCTCACACTACCGCCCCAACACTCTTCATTCCCAACAGCTCCATTCACATCGCACTCTCTCGCACTCCCGTTATTCCAACCACTCGCCGCATTCCTCCCGGTCTAAATTCTATTATATTTATAGAAATTTTTCCTTGTTTTAATTTAAAGTTTTACAGATGTTTTTCACTAACTAAGTTCTTGATTATAAATAATTACTTAATTAGTTACTTTTTTTCCTTTATTAGACATAATCTCTTTAAAAAAATACTAGTAAACGTATGATTCCCCTGAATATTAATAATCAATCAAGGAAAAGTTATTTTTGTTTGATAATGAATTATATTTTCATAAAACGTCCCTCGAATCGCCGGCGATCCCTTCCATGTAGTCTTCTTGCATTCATCCCTCCTTCCTTCCCTCTGATTTGACGATCGTGATGTTACGTGACTTTATCCGTCCTCCTTTGCCCTGGTGGGGATGTTGCTAAGCGAGGTGTTTCGTTGTTCGTCTGCTGCTTCTGGGTGTGTTGCCAACGTAAATCCGGCCGATCGCCGGTCGGGCGAGCGAGCGTCGCTAGACGCAGGCGCGCGGAGAGGGGGAAGCCCGGGGAGCGAGGCAGCGACCACGCGGCGAGGGAGCGAGCCGGCAGTGTACGTTTCGACGGTCGTGCGAGAGAGACAGACGCGATCGAGCTCGCGGAGCGAACTTTACGCTGCGTATTCAGTTTTCTTTCTTCTCTGTACCTAAGTGGCGAGCCTTTACGGCGAAGCAAATAAATTCTTATTTTCGTGCACATCGAGTACGTCGTTTTCACCCCCCCCCCCTCTTCGTAATGGATCGACGCTCATAAGAGTGGGAATAATTTTGGAGCATGCGGCTAAAATTTCGACAAAATCCGACAGCCATGAGCGCTCGGGATTATCGCTCGGACAGCTATAACGCTGGCGGACAAACCAGGCGGTTTGTTGCATGTGACACGGCTTCGTCCGTGGTTTTGACAGCCGAAAAGCTTGCGGGATCCCCAAGCTGGCTGGTGCATGCGGGTAGAGGTTTTTGCAGGTTCTTGACGAGAAGTAGGCGAGGAGATTCCCGAAGGAGATCGAGAACGAGAGCACGAGCTGAGCCGGACTCCGGATCGACAACTATTCCTAAGATTTAGTTGGTGGTGGGAGTAGCACGTAAAATGTCGCGAGGTTTTCGGGCGCTTATTAACAATTTGGTCCTTCGAGCCGGATCTGGGCTGGTTGCGTGAAATTAAACTTGACAGTATTTATCGATTGTTCGCACAGGAAGCCGAAAGGTGAATATTAGATTCGAGGAAGATGCCGGTCCGCGGTCGACGTGGGCGAGCCCGAGGACGACCACGAGGCCGACCACGTGGGAGAGGACGAGGGCGAGGTCGAAACGACGAAATTCCAGAGGATAACCGGCATTTGGGTTCACGCGAGCAAGTCGACGTGACAGGCGAGCAGGAGCTCGCGGAGCGCAACGAGCAGCGAGGTGAAACCGACGCACATGTGGTGGCTGCGGACGAGAACGACGTAGAGTCGCATCGTACGGACAGCGTTGCTCAATCGCACGCAGCGTCGAGTATTTCTCGAGGGACAATAGCGAGCCGACGCCCGCCTAATACGAGCGAACACGGCACAACAACAAACTTCGCGCGGAGCGGCGCTCCGGCGCGTAGCGACACAGACAGAACGGAGTCTCGTAAGCGACGACTCGAACTCGCCGCTGCTGAAGAACGAGCGAAAATAAGAAAAATTGCGATACAGGCGCAGGAGCAGATTGAGCTGGAGATGGTGGATAAACGCCTTCAGCTACAATTAGCTGAAATGGACGTATCGGACCGAGAGTCATCAGCGCCACCTTCGCGACACGGCGATACGTCGCGTTACCAACAGACGCGAGACGCTCGAACTGAGGAGTGGGTGAACGCTAGCGCAAGCGAGCAGCACCGAGAAGAACGCGAAGACGTCCGGCAGGAAGAAGCATCGGCGACGAGTGGTATCGACCGACTGGCCTCCGCCATCACACAAGCGATCGAAACAGCCCAAGAAAGAGCCGGGAACAATACCGCAACTCAGCGGCTGGTCACTCGGTTATCGGCCTCGCGCGAGCTACCAACGTTCGACGGAGATCCCCTTGAATGGCCGAGGTTCAAGAGGGCTTTCGAGGCATCGAGTCGAACGTGCGAATACTCCGAGGACGAAAATGTGGCGAGATTATTTCGTTGCTTAAAGGGAGACGCTCGCGACGCGGTGGCTTCTTTGATGATAGCGCCCGCCGAGTTGTCCCAAATTATGGACACGCTTCAGCTGCGATTTGGCAACCCAGAAGCTGTGGCGCGCAAAATCGGACGGGAAATCAAGCGCTTACCAAAATTGGACGCCGGGCGAGGAAATCTGGTGACGTTCGCAACGACCGTAAAGAACTGCGTCACGGCTATGGAAGCCATTGGTCATCTCCGCTATCTGCACAGTCCGGAGCTACATGCTGAAATAGTCAATAAGATACCTGACTCCATGGTACACGGATACAACCGTTACTTCCACGAGAGAAACGAATTGCACACGCCGAGGCTTGTAATATTGGCGGATTTTCTGCGTTTCGAAGCAGACATAGCCTGTAGAGCAGGGACGGCGGACGCCACGATTCGAGGAGGACGACGCGAACGCGACCAGAGCTCGCGCAGACCCAGATCGGAGGAACGACCGCGAGCGGGCCACCAGCAACGAGCGATAGTGCTCAACACGCGAGAGAAAAACGGACGGCGGACGAATAGCTCGAGAAGTCGCACGCCCACGAGACGAGGGTCGGACCCGAAGTGTGGCTACTGCAAGCGCAACGAGCACGCCACGCCAGAATGCCCGGGATTCTCCAAGCTGCCCATGCGACTACAATGGCGATGGGCATCGGAAGCGAGGGTTTGCTTCAGGTGTTTGGGCGCCGACCACCGTCAGGACAAATGCCGAGCAGACATGTGCCAGCATCCGGGCTGCGCTGGATCCCACCATAAGTTGCTTCATACGAACAAGCGTCCACGTTCCCCAGGACCCTCAGCGGAAACCAACACCTCAGCGAGAGCCGGAGCCGCAAGGGCCGACGCACAATATCATCAGACAAACAACGCGTGGGAGGACAACCGCGGACGCATCTTATTGAAGGTAGTACCGGTCAGACTGGAGGGCTCTAAGGGATGTATAGATACATACGCGCTACTCGACGAAGGCTCTACAGTGACTTTGCTCGACGACAAAATCGCCGACACAATTGGCGCAGTCGGAGAGGTAGAAGCTTTAAATCTGCATGGAGTAAGCCGGATGCAGTCTCGAGTGCCGGGAAGTCGTCGCGTGAAATTTCGCATCGCAGGAATGAAGGCAGGCAGCCAAACATTCGCAATATCGGGGGCTCGCACGGTACCAGACCTCAAGATGAGTCACCAAACGTTGCGATCCGACGACATAAATCGTTATCAACATTTGAACGATCTCGACTTGCCCATTTACGAAAAGGCCGTGCCGAAGGTATTAATCGGGCAGGATTATTGGGATTTGTTGACCCCCGTGGAAATACGATCATTATCGCGACACGCACCGGTGGCGTCCCGGACTAAACTTGGTTGGGTAGTGCACGGCTACGCGACAGCGGCCTCCCGGCAGAACCGCCGCCAAAATGTATTCGCAATCGCCGAGAAATCCGACGACGCCATCGCCGGAGAAAAATGCGACGCTGACGCAGATAGACGATCAGATCGTGAGCTGCACAACCTGGTTAAAGCGTGGTTTAGTTTGGACTCGATGGGGATTACGGTGGTTAGCCGCAGGAATGCGCAGGACCAACGCGCCGAGGAGATCATGTCGAGGACAGCTAAGCGTCTCGACAATCGATGGGAGATCGGTTTGCTGTGGAAACGCGACGACGTGCAGTTACCCGACAGCTATCCAAACGCTCTGAAACGCCTCCAGACGCTCGAAATGAAGATGAGAAGAGACGCGACGTTTGGAGAAGCGTACCATAGAGAGGTCCAAAACCTAATTTCCAGCGGTTATGCAACTAAAGTAGCACATGCTCCTACCGGCGATCGGACCTGGTACTTACCGCACTTCGGAGTGACGCACCCAAATAAGCCAGGGAAATTGCGAATGGTTTTCGACGCGGCCGCTAAAACGCGGGGAGTCTCATTGAACGATCAACTTCTCTGCGGACCCGACCTCTTGAATTCATTGCTGGGTGTGTTGATGCGCTTCCGGCAGAAGCCCGTGGCATTTACGGCCGATATCAAGGAAATGTTCCTCCAAATCCGAGTGCGCGAAGACGATCAGGATTCGCAGTTATTTTTGTGGCGTGACGGCGACGCAAGTAAAGAGCCAGACGTTTATCAGATGACATCCGTGATCTTCGGAGCAACTTCGTCATCGGCTTCAGCGTTATTCGTTAAGGATCTGAACGCACGATTCTGGGAAGAAAAGTTTCCGAAAGCAGCGGAAGCTATCGTACGAAAGCACTATATGGACGATTATCTAGACAGCGTGGATACGACAGCTGAAGCACGACAGCTAATTAACGATGTTGCTCATGTTCACGGGCAGGGCGGTTTCGACATTCGAGGATGCACATCAAACGAAGCAGAGGCGCTAATAGACGTCCCCGAAGACAAAAGAGCGCGAAAACCGGTCGACCTGTCTTTAAATAAAGAAGTAGAGTCGCGAACCCTGGGCCTAATCTGGAAGTCGCGCCACGACACCCTATCGTTCGCCATAAACTTCAAGAGGATACCGTCTGCGATACTCGCCGGGGGCCGACGACCTACGAAGAGAGAAATGCTGCGAATCATTATGTCTATATTCGACCCACAAGGTTTGCTCACGCCCTTTACTGTAGGGTCGAAGGTCATGCTTCAAAACGTATGGCGAAGCGGCATAGGGTGGGACGATCACCTGGCAGACGGCGAGTTCGAGGAATGGAAGAGGTGGCTGAGGAGACTGAGAGAGGTACCTCGTTGCGTGATACCGCGCTGTTACTCGTCACAAAGCACCAAACCATCCAGAACAGAACTCCACGTGTTTTGCGACGCGAGCAAGGAGGCGTTCACGGCCGTGGGATATTGGCGAATAACGTACGGCGAAGATGAGCATCACGTAAGGTTCGTGGTTGCCAAGAGCAGAGTTGCACCCCTCAGACCGGCCCTCTCAATTCCCCGAATGGAGATGCAAGCAGCTTTACTCGGGAGCCGACTGGCTACGACAATCGAATCGGAGCACGATTGCGAAATAAACCGTCGAGTCTTCTGGTCAGACGCTCGTGCTGTATTGTGCTGGATCAGATCGGACTCGCGACGACACAGCGCGTGGTTAGCGAACCGATTGGGGGAAATTGATGAGCGGACAAACGTCTCCGAGTGGCGATGGGTCCCGTCAGAGGAGAACCCCGCTGACGACGCAACGCGAAGTGACGTAAGAGTGCCAACGACCGAATCTAGGTGGTTTAAAGGACCGCGGTTCCTGAGCCAACCTGAAACGCGATGGCCGAGCACCGCTCAGAGTACCGACGACTACGACACGAGCGAAGACATGCCGAGAGAAACCGTAGCTCACGTGACTATCAACGTCTCTGACGCATTACCCGACGTTGAAAGGTTCTCATCTTGGGAGCGTCTGATCCGCGCTACCGCTTACGCACTATTGTTTATAGAAGTGTACTTGACAAAAGCCAAGGTCGAGATTACACTGCGTCATCTGGAACGAGCGGAGACGCTGTGGATGCGTCGAGCCCAACAAGAGAGTTTCGGAGCCGAGCTGCAAGCGCTGTCGGCGGAGAAGCCCATCGCAAAATCGAGCCGACTGGTTCAACTAACACCGACGATGGACCAAAACGGACTCATGCGAGTCGGCGGACGCATACCGTTAGCCCAGGGAGTAGACGACGCGACGAAATTCCCACCGATTCTGGACGGAAAGCACCCGTACACAAGCCTGTTAGTGATGCATCATCATAAACGCGCCGGGCACGGAAGCACCGAGACGGTAATAAACGAATTACGTCAACGCTATTGGATTGTCCACGCTCGTCCCACCGTACGATCCGTAACATCGAGATGCCAGTGGTGTCGCGTCCAGAGAGCCAAACCTCGTCCACCTTTAATGGGAAATCTCCCATCAGCGCGACTCGCGCATCACCAGCGACCATTCACCTACAGCGGCGTAGATTACTTCGGACCGATGACGGTGACCATAGGGCGACGTCATGAGAAACGCTGGGGCGTCCTCTTCACCTGCCTCACCACACGAGCCGTCCACCTGGAGATCGCCGCCCTCACCACAGACTCCATGATAATGGCTCTGTGCCGATTCGCAGCCCGGCGAGGGTATCCGAACGAGCTCTGGTCAGACAACGGGACCAACTTGCGGGGAGCGGCAACGGAGCTTCGTGAGGAAATAGAGAAGATGAACGTCGAACAACTGAAAACGGAAGCACTTAAGAACCGCATGGTCTGGCGGTTCATACCTCCCTCGGCGCCTCATATGGGCGGATGCTGGGAACGGTTGATAAGGAGCGTCAAGGTGGCTCTGCGAACCACCCTCAAAGGTCAAGCGCCCCGAGAAGAGGTGCTCTCGACCGCTCTCGCGGAAGCGGAGCATAGCGTGAACAGCAGACCATTGGTGCACGTCTCGACTGACCCGAGAGATCCCGAAGCATTGACCCCGAACCATTTCCTGATTGGAGCATCTTCCGGCATCGCGGCGCCCATAACGTCGAGGGGCATTGACTTGTGTACCCGGAAGCAGTGGCATGTCGCACAAAGTCTAGCCGACATGTTTTGGGCTCGGTGGTTGAAAGAATACCTGCCCACTCTGCAGCCAAGGAAGAAGTGGAACACGGACGAGCCGCCAATTCAGGAGGGCGACGTAGTTTTCATGATGGAACCGAAAACACCGCGCAACGTCTGGAATCGTGGCATCGTGGTCAGGGTCTTTCCAGGAGAGGATGGGCGAACTCGAGTCGCCGAAGTGCGATCCGGTAACCGGAATTACGTCCGAGCGGTAGCCAAGCTTATTACGTTGGTACCAGCTAAGGATGGTGTTCCATCAACACCAGCGGGGAGGATGTTGCCAACGTAAATCCGGCCGATCGCCGGTCGGGCGAGCGAGCGTCGCTAGACGCAGGCGCGCGGAGAGGGGGAAGCCCGGGGAGCGAGGCAGCGACCACGCGGCGAGGGAGCGAGCCGGCAGTGTACGTTTCGACGGTCGTGCGAGAGAGACAGACGCGATCGAGCTCGCGGAGCGAACTTTACGCTGCGTATTCAGTTTTCTTTCTTCTCTGTACCTAAGTGGCGAGCCTTTACGGCGAAGCAAATAAATTCTTATTTTCGTGCACATCGAGTACGTCGTTTTCACCCCCCCCCCCTCTTCGTAATGGATCGACGCTCATAAGAGTGGGAATAATTTTGGAGCATGCGGCTAAAATTTCGACAAAATCCGACAGCCATGAGCGCTCGGGATTATCGCTCGGACAGCTATAACGCTGGCGGACAAACCAGGCGGTTTGTTGCATGTGACACGGCTTCGTCCGTGGTTTTGACAGCCGAAAAGCTTGCGGGATCCCCAAGCTGGCTGGTGCATGCGGGTAAAGGTTTTTGCAGGTTCTTGACGAGAAGTAGGCGAGGAGATTCCCGAAGGAGATCGAGAACGAGAGCACGAGCTGAGCCGGACTCCGGATCGACAACTATTCCTAAGATTTAGTTGGTGGTGGGAGTAGCACGTAAAATGTCGCGAGGTTTTCGGGCGCTTATTAACAGGGTGGTAATTCTGCGTCGTGGGTTGGCGTTTCATTCGCACCGGATGGTGTGTTGTTTCACACCTCTGGTTGATTTCTGCTCGATCGATTCTTTCTTATCTGTCTACTGCTTATTCTAATTACATTACCCTAGCAGATACTGGGTGATCGCATTGATAATTATCATAAATTCTTAATCTCCAGCAACTAAAAATACTTAATTTCTAAGTTCTATTATTTATCCCTATTTTTCTATTTTCTTCTTAAGAATTGTCTCGACCTGACCCATAAAAATAAATCATTAATAAACAAAATTTATCTTCATCTTTTATCATCGAGACCCCGCCGTTGCTCCTTTATTTTTAATTAATTGTAATATTTTACCCCCGATTTCTCACGCAAGAATGAATGCCAGGAAAATATTCTTTTGAGACACCCAATAGATCCGCGCGGTGCGGTTTTGCAAGCAATCACTTGCCCGCACGTGCCTTAACCATTCTCTCGAGCTTCCGAACGCATGGACACCCGACCCTATATCCGATAAGATAAGACGTGCCGGCCTGCGCTCGGACTCCTTTGCCCGTGGTCATCAGGCTACACATCATTCCTCATACATTCGGGACTCTTGTGTGTGTGCGCTCTCGACTGTGCTCGTTCCCTGTTTCTTTCCTTTCTCCATCTGTTCAATTATTAGACCAATAATCTCTCGATTGGCTCTGGTTTTCCTCAGCGGCGAATCGGTGCTCGAGTTTGGAATTTCTGGGGACGGCACTGCCGCGCGGGGATCCACGGAACCCCCTCGCGGCATGCCCCTGTTCTTCTCGCTCGAGCACACGAGGCGCCGCGGGGGCAGCCAGGACTTACTCTCGGTACCGGCTCACGTGCGGACGCAACAAGTGGTAGAACTAAAACTTCGGTTTCACTCATCAGTGTCATTTCATTTATCGGTCAACTCAGTCTACACATTCATTCCTGTGCTAACTCGCTATACATTGGTGTCATTTCAACCGTCAGGAAAAGTGTAAACTCATTCATTTGTGCGCTCAGTAAAACACGTGGACGCGACTCAACAAAGGACGCTCTCGCGCGCTCTCACTCTAGCCTCGCTCATACACTCTCGGTCTCACTCACTCTCACGGGCAACTCAAAGGTGTCATTTCGAACGCGATTCACGACGAACTTTCTTCGCGCTGTGTGCTAATCCGCCGCACTTCCAACGTGTACAGTAAAATAATAAATAGCGATAAGTTTTTCAGTGATAAATCGGTGCAACGTGTTCAGACCGTTATTTTCCTCCCATCCCGAAAATTAAAATTCATCCTCATCCGACTCTCTCGCGACACCATCCATTCGCATGAGAAATTCTTGTGATTTAATTCGTGTAGTCCCGAAAATCGCGGGACGTAACACCTCCCCCCTCAGACAAGCGATGCTTCGAAGAACGGCGCTTGGTCTCGGCAGAGACAATTACAATTTTTTACTAATAATTCAAAATCTCATGGATCAACTTGTTCCAATTTCATTAATCGCATTATTAGTATAAATATTCTTCTGAAAAGATTATTACTACGCTATCGTAAAAAAATACATTTTTATTTTATTTTCCTTTGCATGAATCCTTATTTTACCGCTTGACTAAATTAATCGGCCTGTCTCTTGCCTCCTTCTTCTCTCAGTCTGCCTATAGCGCGATCCGGCTACGCTGCTTCGCGACTTGACTGCCCTTATCACTCCAACGAATTCGTAGCCGAAACTTTTAAACGCCCCAACACAGGTGAAGAGTTTTATCAAGTGAACCTCGCTCATTCATCGTCCAGCTGCTCGACCTCAACGTCGATCACCAGCGCTGACAGCTCCGGCTTTTACCCCGTGCATACGGTAAGTCGTGTTTTTTATTTTTTATTTTTTTTTTATATTATTATTATTATTATTATTTTTTTTTGTTTTTTTTATTATTATTTATTTATTTATTTATTTATTTTTTTGTTAGCTTTTCATCATGACCATCGGGATACCGAGGGAGTCTTTGGCGGGAGTGGCTCCAGTTGAGGAACCGGTGGTTCTGCCACCTTCAGAGAATCGCCCCGGAATATACCTCCGAGTGGATCCGAACGTCATGCGGCTGCCACGGGAGGATCCCCGATTCCCGCGCATCCCGCGGCCCCACGAGTGGGTGTACCCGGAATTCTGTCAGGAATGCTGGTTACTCCTGGCTGAGTGCACTTGCTAATCAATTTTTTTTTGTGGTAGCACTCCTTTTTTCAAAATATTAAAACAAATAAGATCATAATTGGTGTACAATTTATTTCTAATCCTTTCTTGACGAAGTAGTCATCCTAACACCCAAATTTAATTCCCAAAACAAAATCTAAAATTCTTTTAATTTATATTTATTTTATTTATTTTATTTATTTTATTTATTTTATTTATTTTATTTATTTTATTTATTTTATTTATTTTATTTATTTTATTTATTTTATTTATTTTATTTATTTTATTTATTTTATTTATTTTATTTATTTTATTTATTTTATTTATTTTATTTATTTTATTTATTTTATTTATTTTATTTATTTTATTTATTTTATTTATTTTATTTATTTTATTTATTTTATTTATTTTATTTATTTTATTTATTTTATTTATTTTATTTATTTTATTTATTTTATTTATTTTATTTATTTTATTTATTTTATTTATTTTATTTATTTTATTTATTTTATTTATTTTATTTATTTTATTTATTTTATTTATTTTATTTATTTTATTTATTTTATTTATTTTATTTATTTTATTTATTTTATTTATTTTATTTATTTTATTTATTTTATTTATTTTATTTATTTTATTTATTTTATTTATTTTATTTATTTTATTTATTTTATTTATTTTATTTATTTTATTTATTTTATTTATTTTATTTTATTCTCGGATGTTGCCTAACCCTCGTAATGGGGGGCGGGCAACTCGGTTGAGCTGCCAACCGAGCGCGTCTCCGGGTGGCGGATAGGAGGGACCATGCTCGGGGAGCTCTGCGGTCGCGTGGACTGGGGCGTCGTAAGGCGACCAGGACACAAGACGGGAGTCCTTCTGGGCCTGGCCTGCGGGTGCTATACGGGAACCCGGCGGGATAAAATCCGTTCTGGGGGACCATAAGGCCCTGCCGCGGACCACCTCCCCAATCCCACGGTGTAAGCCATCGTGCCAACGGGATGCATGGCACTAGGGAGTAGTGTCGCGTACGATGCCCTTTGGGTACCAGGCGCCCCCCAAAGGTATTTAGCCTTACCCCCCTAAGCAGGCTCTGGGGGGGTGGACAGTTTTTCCTAGCTACTCGTGGGACTGAATGGCGAATTTTAGTCACGAAAATCCCATGGAGGTGGTAGGGGACCCGGAAGGGGACTCTGCACCCTCAAACCACGCAGACGTCACGACTGTGGGGGACTGCTGGGGCGAAGGAATTCCAGTTCCTTTGGGCCAGGAGGACGACCGCAGCGTGGCGGATGTCATTTTGGAGGAGAAAGAGGGATCAGCGAAAGCCGGTCACACGGACTCCTCAGATAAGAGGCAGAAGAAGGGACGCAGCGAGGCGGCGAGGAGGAGGGCACGCAAAGCCAAACTGGTGATGCAGGACCCGTCCTCGGAGCAGACCGGCAGCGACACCACGGAAGCCTCTGCGCTCACCGCTGGATCGGGGGAACTGGTTCCCGGGAACCCTGACAGTGGCGCGCGCGAAAACACGGGCGGGGGCGCGACCATGGGAAGGGTCTCGAAAAGACCCAGACCAGCGGACTATACCCCGCCGGAAGCCCTAAAGGACCTCAAGAAGGCTAGGGTCATACCACGACCGATTGGTTATGGGGACGCGGTTACTGCGGATAGAAAGATGGCCATTGTACCATCTGGCTATCCCAGTGCGGTCCTCAGCCAGAAGGAGAGCGAGCTGGTCGTAGCGGCGCTACTCGGAGTGCTGGACTCGGCCCCTATCGGGGACGAGGTACCGCGCTTCGATGGCTACCGCTATGACCAGGGAGCCCTGTGGGTGACCTGCGCCGACGAGGGGGCCAGGTTGTGGCTGGGGAGAGTGACCCCAGATTTGAAGCCTTGGGACGGAGCCACCCTCCTCGCACTGGGGAGGGAGGCACTGCCGAGGCTGACAAAGATGACGGCCGCTCTCCACGACGCAACGGGGAAGTCGACGGAGGAAATCCTCCAACGACTACAGCGCCAGAACCCTGGACTGCGCACTCCCATGTGGAGAGTGTGGGACAGGAGGACGGCAAACGACGTGGTCCATCTCGTGATGGGCGTGGACGCCTCCTCACTAGAGGTGTTGGAGGGTGTCGGCCTCAGCCCCCACTTTGGGCTGGCGCGGGCTCGTTTTTATCGGGTCGGGGCCGGATCCGGTGGGGGTAGAGGTGGTGGAGGACGGGCGGATTCGACGGCTGCGGGGACGCAAACGGTCGCGGGACCCTCGACAGAGACCTCGCAGGCACCCAGGGCTCCGGTTAAAGGGGCACAGGGTGCAGGCAGGTCCAGGCCGGGGGCGCCCGTGAAGCGCAGCGACCCACCGCCGGGCGACCGCGCGGACTCGCGGGCAGTCCGAGGACGCGGGACACCCATCCTGCGGCCCTCGGTGCGGCCGGCTCCAAGGGGAGCGCACGGGGGGTCAGGACGTGCGGGGCATATGGCGACAGCAAAGGCGAACATGCCCAGCGCCTCCAGGCACCCCAAGGAGTACTGGCTGAAGGGAAGGGCTCCTGCGACCGGGACTGGGGTGGACAAAACCACCAGGTCCCGTGGACGCGGGGGACCACCGGCAAGCCGGGGCTCCAAAGCGCCAAGGGGCAGACCCAGCGCTGCGCAGACGGTGGCGAGGGAGGGCGCTGAGGGGACAAGGGTGGGCACTCAAAGAGTGCTGACCCTGGCCCCTCAGGGTCAGCCCCCGTCGCCCAGCTCGGCGACAGGGACTCCTGCCACCTTGGCAAATAGGGGGGAAGGGACCGGCTAAGCTATGGCTTGCCAGGCCCACGTCCCTAACCCAAACCCCAACCCCAACCCCATACTTCCTTTATATCCTTTCCCCCCACCCCACCCTCAACTAAACGCGAACAGGGGGACGCCTGCAGTTTCTACGACTGCAGGACGAACCAAGGTTTCGCAGATTAACCTGCAACACTGCAAAGCGGCCACAGCTCTTCTGAGCCGGGACCTAGCAAGGCTGCAGACGGACATATCCCTGATACAGGAACCCTGGATATGCAGGGGGCTAGTAAAAGGGATAAGTACAGATTTAGGATCATTGATCTACGATAGCGCAGAACCGGGTCCGAGGGCCTGTCTCTTCATCAATAAGAGACATGATGCCCTCAAGTTGAACCGATTCTGCACCAGAGACCTTGCAGCAGCTACCATCAGGATTCGCGTGGGAGGAGTAATGACCGAGCTGGTAATAGCCTCGGCGTACCTCCCGTACGACTCTGAGGACCCTCCCCCTACGAGGGAACTCAGAGAACTGGTGGACTACTGTAAAAATAAGGGGCTGAACTTAGTGGTGGGTTGCGATGATAACTCGCACCACACTATATGGGGCAGCTCCAACACAAATGAGAGGGGTACTGCTCTTTTAGAGTATCTCTCTACAACGGATCTTGAGATTCTGAACAGGGGATCCAAGCCCACCTTTGTCACCTCACGTAGACAGGAGGTGATAGACATAACGTTGGGCTCACCAAGAGTGGCCCAAACGATAACAAACTGGCAGGTTAGTGAAGAGGACACTCTTTCGGACCACCGGATGATAACCTTCGAATTGGCAGGGAGTGATAGCCAGATTCCGACGGAGACCTACAGGAACCCTAGGACCGCGGACTGGCCCAGCTTCCAAGCAGGGCTAAGAAGCAGGCTTGGGGACACCGGTGGGTGGCCGCGGACGGAGGGCGCGATCGAGCGGGAGGCAGATATACTGCAGACCGCCCTGGTCGGGTCCTTCGAGGCTGCATGCCCGCTGAGGAGAAAGAAAACAAGCAAAAAGGTGGCCTGGTGGAGCGGTGAGCTGAACCAGTTCCGCTACCGCTCCCGTAGGCTGCTAAACAGAGCCCTGAGGACAAAAACGGACAACGACTGGGACGCCTACAGGAAGGCCCAGAGAGAGTATAAGAAGCTCGTGAAGAAGTCCAAAGAAGCGGCCTGGAGGAGATTCTGCGGGGAGATCGAGGCCCTACCTTTAGTGGCCAGACTCCGCAAAGTATTTGCATCAGGCCCGCAAAACAAACTCGAGGGACTCACACTGCCTGATGGCGGGACAACTGAGAACCACGAGGAAGTACTGGCGCACCTTTTTGAGGTACATTTCCCGGGCTCGGAACTTACGGACCGGGGACAGCCTCAAGGGGAGGCGCCCTCAATCAAAAAACCGGGTGATTGGGTGACGGCAGCCAAGGTTGTCACACCAAGCAGGATAGACTGGGCGATTAAGACTTTTGACCGGTACAAAAGTCCAGGGGTGGATGGGATTTTCCCCGCCCTCCTACAAGAGGGAGGGGAGCCTCTCATCAAGCGCCTGAACCGTATCTTTCGGTCCTGTTTGGCACTAAGATACGTGCCTAAAGCTTGGCGTGAGGTCAGGGTAGTTTTTATCCCAAAGCCGGGTAAAAGCAGCTATGACCAGGCCAAGTCATTCAGACCGATCAGCCTGACGTCTTTCCTCCTTAAAACGCTGGAGAGACTGGTTGATAGGTACATTAGAGAGGGAGCACTGGTTGAGAGACCGGTGCAAACCTCACAGCACGCCTACCAGGCCGGCAAGTCTGTCGAGACCGCCCTCCACTGTATTGTTAAAGATATAGAGAGGACGCTCGGCAGGAAGGAGTCGGCCCTATGCGTGTTCTTGGACGTCGAGGGAGCGTTTGACAACACCTCCTTCGACGCCATATGCTAGGCTGCAAGGGAATTCAGGGTAGATGAGTCTATCATCGAATGGATACACCTAATGCTTCGCACAAGAACGGTTACCGCAGGGCTCAGAGGGTCAACCGCGAGGGCGCACGTTAAGCGGGGCTGTCCGCAGGGGGGGGGGTACTATCCCCCCTCCTGTGGACAATGGTCGTTGACGGGCTACTGGCGGCGCTCGATGGGCTCAGGGTAAACGTGGTGGGTTATGCTGATGACATTATGATAATGGTCAGAGGCTCCCACTCAGCAGAGATGACGTGGAGAATGCAGCGCGCACTCCACCTCATGCAAGAATGGTGCACCTCCAAGTCGCTGAGGGTTAACCCGAGCAAGACGGAGATGATGCTATTTACACGGAGGAGAGGTTTTCAACCAAAACCCCCCTACATATTTGGAACTGAGCTGCAATACTCCTCGGAGGTACGCTACCTGGGCGTCACCCTGGATAGCAAGCTCAGCTGGAAAAGCCACATCGCCAGACAGGCTACGAAAGCCACTGCCACTTTCTGGGCCTGTAGGCGAATGTTTGGACAAACATGGGGCTTAAAACCAGAAATGGTCAAGTGGATATACACGGCCATCCTGGTTCCCCAAATAACGTACGCTTCCCTGGTTTGGTGGCCCGCTTTGCAGAAGGCCACCAACAGGAAGACACTGGATAAAATTTATAGATTAGTGGGCCTTGGAATCACGGGGGCGATGAGAACGACCCCGACCTTGGCCATGGGGGCCCTTTTGAACATGGCGCCCCCTCACATCTTAGTCGAGGCTAACGCCAAGAATGCTGCGTTACGCCTACACTTCAGTGGTAAGTGGAAGAGGGCAGAGGCGGGCCACGCGTCACTACTGCAGCGCGATGGGGACCTTGAAGGGATCCTAGCGCGGGGAGGGGATTGCTGTGACCGCTTCCACCAATTCGACCACAATTACCAAGTCCTCTATCCCAGCAGGCAAGAATGGATGGAGGAACAAGACAAACTCCTGTCTCCTGGTGGGCTCGTCTGGTACACAGATGGATCCAAAACAGGAACAGGATCAGGAGCGGGAATATGGAGCAGTGGACCCAGAACAAGGATATCCTTGGCGCTGGGAGACACTGCCTCGGTGCTCCAAGCAGAGGTGTACGCCATCTGGACCTGTGCCAGGCTCATCCTGGACAAGGGATACAGTGGCAAGCACATATATATATGCAGTGACAGTCGGGCGGCGATCGGGGCACTCCACCATGTGGTGAAGAAGTCCGGATTGGTGCTTGACTGCAATGCGCTGTTGTCGCAGGTTGCCTGCAGCAAAAAAATGAAAGTTCTATGGGTGCCTGGACACGTGGGCATCCAGGGAAACGAAGAGGCGAATATTCTTGCCAGGGCCGGGGCTACGGTTACTGATCCGGCAAGGATTTGCCATGTCCCAATTGCCATGGATCTTATTAAGACCCTGCCGAAACAGTGGGTGGAGGGACGATTTGCGGACCTCTGGCTACGGACAGAAGGCATGGGACACTCGAGGGCCTTGTTTAAAGGTCCCTCGGGCAAGCTAGGCTCGGTATTAATTGGCCTAGACAGATATCAGCTCAAGGCTGTAGTGGGCCTTGTCACTGGACATTGGCACACAGGGAAGCATCTAAGACGACTGGGGCTAAGTGAAGAACCATTCTGTCCGAGATGTACGGAGGAGGAAGAAACACCTCTTCACGTGATTACGAGATGCAGGGCGCTGGAGGACATTCGCAGGAATGTACTTGGGGCGCCCGTACTCGAATCTCTGGACCTTGAGGAGGTTGGGGTGCGCGCCCTCCTGCACTTTGCAAAGGAGGCTCGCCTAACCGACTATCCTACATAATCGGATACCCTCCCGTGAATGGGCACGAGCACAATGGTCCGTATAGGACTGAGCGCTCGGAAATCTTACATTACATATTTATGTTATTTATTTTATTTATTTAATTTATTTTATTTGTTTTATTTATTTCATTTATTTTATTTATTTTATTTATTTTATTTATTTTATTTATTTTATTTATTTTATTTATTTTATTTATTTTATTTATTTTATTTATTTTATTTATTTTATTTATTTTATTTATTTTATTTATTTTATTTATTTTATTTATTTTATTTATTTTATTTATTTTATTTATTTTATTTATTTTATTTATTTTATTTATTTTATTTATTTTATTTATTTTATTTATTTTATTTATTTTATTTATTTTATTTATTTTATTTATTTTATTTATTTTATTTATTTTATTTATTTTATTTATTTTATTTATTTTATTTATTTTATTTATTTTATTTATTTTATTTATTTTATTTATTTTATTTATTTAATTTATTTAATTTATTTTATTTATTTTATTTATTTAATTTATTTAATTTATTTTATTTATTTCATTTATTTTATTTATTTTATTTATTTTATTTATTTTATTTATTTTATTTATTTTATTTATTTTATTTATTTTATTTATTTTATTTATTTTATTTATTTTATTTATTTTATTTATTTTATTTATTTTATTTATTTTATTTATTTTATTGTTATGTTATGTTATGTAAAATTTCCGAGCGCTCAGTCCTATACGGACCATTGTGCTCGTGCCCATTCACGGGAGGGTATCCGATTATGTAGGATAGTCGGTTAGGCGAGCCTCCTTTGCAAAGTGCAGGAGGGCGCGCACCCCAACCTCCTCAAGGTCCAGAGATTCGAGTACGGGCGCCCCAAGTACCTTCCTGCGAATGTCCTCCAGCGCCCTGCATCTCGTAATCACGTGGAGGGGTGTTTCTTCCTCCTCCGTACATCTCGGACAGAATGGTTCTTCACTTAGCCCCAGTCGTCTTAGATGCTTCCCTGTGTGCCAATGTCCAGTGACAAGGCCCACTACAGCCTTGAGCTGATATCTGTCTAGGCCCATTAATACAGAGCCTAGCTTGCCCGAGGGCCCTTTAAACAAGGCCCTCGAGTGTCCCATGCCTTCTGTCCGTAGCCAGAGGTCCGCAAATCGTCCCTCCACCCACTGTTTCGACAGGGTCTTAATATGATCCATGGCAATTGGGACATGGCAAATCCTTGCCGGATCAGTAACCGTAGCCCCGGCCCTGGCAAGAATATTCGCCTCTTCGTTTCCCTGGATGCCCACGTGTCCAGGCACCCAAAGAACTTTTACTTTGTTGCTGCAGGCAACCTGCGACAACAGCGCATTGCAGTCAAGCACCAATCCGGACTTCTTCACCACATGGTGGAGTGCCCCGATGGCCGCCCGACTGTCACTGCATATATATATGTGCTTGCCACTGTATCCCTTGTCCAGGATGAGCCTGGCACAGGTCCAGATGGCGTACACCTCTGCTTGGAGCACCGAGGCAGTGTCTCCCAGCGCCAAGGATATCCTTGTTTTGGGTCCACTGCTCCATATTCCCGCTCCTGATCCTGTTCCTGTTTTGGATCCATCTGTGTACCAGACGAGCCCACCAGGAGATAGAAGTTTGTCTTGTTCCTCCATCCATTCCTGCCTACTGGGATAGAGGACTTGGTAATTGTGGTCGAATTGGTGGAAGCGGTCACAGCAATCCCCTCCTCGCGCTAGGATCCCTTCAAGGTCCCCATCGCGCTGCAGTAGTGACGCGTGGCCCGCCTCTGCCCTCTTCCACTTACCACTGAAGTGTAGGCGTAACGCAGCATTTTTGGCGTTAGCCTCGACTAAGATGTGAGGGGGCGCCATGTTCAAAAGGGCCCCCATGGCCAAGGTCGGGGTCGTTCTCATCGCCCCCGTGATTCCAAGGCCCACTAATCTATACATTTTATCCAGTGTCTTCCTGTTGGTGGCCTTCTGCAAAGCGGGCCACCAAACCAGGGAAGCGTACGTTATTTGGGGAACCAGGATGGCCGTGTATATCCACTTGACCATTTCCGGTTTTAAGCCCCATGTTTGTCCAAACATTCGCCTACAGGCCCAGAAAGTGGCAGTGGCTTTCGTAGCCTGTCTGGCGATGTGGCTTTTCCAGCTGAGCTTGCTATCCAGGGTGACGCCTAGGTAGCGTACCTCCGAGGAGTATTGCAGCTCAGTTCCAAATATGTAGGGGGGTTTTGGTTGAAAACCTCTCCTCCGTGTAAATAGCATCATCTCCGTCTTGCTCGGGTTAACCCTCAGCGACTTGGAGGTGCACCATTCTTGCATGAGGTGGAGTGCGCGCTGCATTCTCCACGTCATCTCTGCTGAGTGGGAGCCTCTGACCATTATCATAATGTCATCAGCATAACCCACCACGTTTACCCTGAGCCCATCGAGTGCCGCCAGTAGCCCGTCAACGACCATTGTCCACAGGAGGGGGGATAGTACCCCCCCCTGCGGACAGCCCCGCTTAACGTGCGCCCTCGCGGTTGACCCTCTGAGCCCTGCGGTAACCGTTCTTGTGCGAAGCATGAGGTGTATCCATTCGATGATAGACTCATCTACCCTGAATTCCCTTGCAGCCTCGCATATGGCGTCGAAGGAGGTGTTGTCAAACGCTCCTTCGACGTCCAAGAACACGCATAGGGCCGACTCCTTCCTGCCGAGCGTCCTCTCTATATCTTTAACAATACTGTCGAGCGGTCTCGACAGACTTGCCGGCCTGGTAGGCGTGCTGTGAGGTTTGCACCGGTCTATCAACCAGTGCTCCCTCTCTAATGTACCTATCAACCAGTCTCTCCAGCGTTTTAAGGAGGAAAGACGTCAGGCTGATCGGTCTGAATGACTTGGCCTGGTCATAGCTGCTTTTACCCGGCTTTGGGATAAAAACTACCCTGACCTCACGCCAAGCTTTAGGCACGTATCTTAGTGCCAAACAGGACCGAAAGATACGGTTCAGGCGCTTGATGAGAGGCTCCCCTCCCTCTTGTAGGAGGGCGGGGAAAATCCCATCCACCCCTGGACTTTTGTACCGGTCAAAAGTCTTGATCGCCCAGTCTATCCTGCTCGGTGTGACAACCTTGGCTGCCGTCACCCAATCACCCGGTTTTTTGATTGAGGGCGCCTCCTCTTGAGGCTGTCCCCGGTCCGTAAGTTCCGAACCCGGGAAATGTACCTCAAAAAGGTGCGCCAGTACTTCCTCGTGGTTCTCAGTTGTCCCGCCATCAGGCAGTGTGAGTCCCTCGAGTTTGTTTTGCGGGCCTGATGCAAACACTTTGCGGAGCCTGGCCACTAAAGGTAGGGCCTCGATCTCCCCGCAGAATCTCCTCCAGGCCGCTTCTTTGGACTTCTTTACGAGCTTCTTATACTCTCTCTGGGCCTTCCTGTAGGCGTCCCAGTCGTTGTCCGTTTTTGTCCTCAGGGCTCTGTTTAGCAGCCTACGGGAGCGGGAGCGGAACTGGTTCAGCTCACCGCTCCACCAGGCCACCTTTTTGCTAGTTTTCCTTCTCCTTAGCGGGCATGCAGCCTCGAAGGACCCGACCAGAGCGGTCTGCAGTAGATCTGCCTCCCGCTCGATCGCGCCCTCCGTCCGCGGCCACCCACCGGTGTCCCCGAGCCTGCTTCTTAGCCCTGCTTGGAAGCTGGGCCAGTCCGCGGTCCTAGGGTTCCTGTAGGTCTCCGTCGGGATCTGGCTATCACTCCCTGCCAATTCGAAGGTTATCAACCGGTGGTCCGAAAGAGTGTGTCCTCTTCACTAACCTGCCAGTTTGTTATCGTTTGGGCCACTCTTGGTGAGCCCATCGTTATGTCAATCACCTCCTGTCTACGTGAGGTGACAAAAGTGGGCTTGGATCCTCTGTTCAGAATCTCAAGATCCGTTGTAGAGAGATACTCTAGAAGAGCAGTACCCCTCTCATTTGTGTTGGAGCTGCCCCATATGATGTGGTGCGAGTTAGCATCGCACCCCACCAGTAAGTTCAACCCCTTGTTTTTACAGTAGTCCACCAGTTCTCTGAGTTCCCTCGTAGGGGGAGGGTCCTCAGAGTCGTACGGGAGGTACGCCGAGGCTATTACCAGCTCGGTTATTACTCCTCCCACGCGAATCCTGATGGTAGCTGCTGCAAGGTCTCTGGTGCAGAATCGGTTCAACTTGAGGGCACCATGTCTCTTATTGATGAAGAGACAGGCCCTCGGACCCGGTTCTGCGCTATCGTAGATCAGTGATCCTGAAACTGTACTTATCCCTTTTACTAGTCCCCTGTGTATCCAGGGTTCTTGTATCAGGGATATGTCTACTTGCAACCTATCAAGGTCCCGGCTCAGAAGAGCCGTGGCCGCTTTGCAGTGCTGCAAGTTAATCTGCGAAACCTTGGTCCGTCCCGCAGTCGTAGGTACCGCAGACGTGCCTAGGTTCACAGATAGTTGAGCGAGGCTTCCGTGGTGTCGCTGCTAGGCTGCTCCGAGGACGAGCCCTGCGCCGCCAGTTTGGCCTTGCGTGCCCTCCTCCTCGCCGCCCCGCTGCGTCCCTTCTTCGGCCTGCTGATTGAGGAGTCAGTAGGACCGGCTTGCGCTGATCCCTCTTCCTTCTCGGAAAACTCAGAGGTCACGCAATGGATGCCCTCCTGGTTCATAAGGGCCGAAACCCCTTCGCCCCAGGTGGGCTCCGCAGTCATGCCGTCTGCGTCGTTAGAGGGTGCGGTGTCCCCTTCCGGGGCCTCCACCTCCTCCATGGGCTCAACATTGTGACTAAAGCACCACATTAAGTCCCACGAGTTGCGAGGAAAAGAGGTCCGCCCCCCCAGAGCCTGCTTAGGGGGGTAAGGCTGTATACAATTGGGGGGCGCCTGGTACCCAAAGGGCATCGTACGCGACACTACTCCCCTAGTGCCATGCATCCCGTTGGCACGATAGCTTACACCGTGGGATTGGGGAGGTGGTCCGCGGCAGGGCCTTAGTTCCCCCAAGACGGATTTTATTACGCCGGGTTCACGTATAGCACCCGCAGGCCAGACCCAGAAGAGCTCCCGTCTTGTGTTCTGGTCACCTTACGACGCCCCAGTCCACGCGACCGCAGAGGTCCCCGAATCCTGGCCCCTCCTATCCGCCACCCGGAGACGCGCTCGGTTGGCAGCTCAACCGAGTTACCCGCCCCCCTTTACGAGGGTTAGGCAACACCGAGATTTATTTTATTTATTTTATTTATTTTATTTATTTTATTTATTTTATTTATTTTATTTATTTTATTTATTTTATTTATTTTATTTATTTTATTTATTTTATTTATTTTATTTATTTTATTTATTTTATTTATTTTATTTATTTTATTTATTTTATTTATTTTATTTATTTTATTTATTTTATTTATTTTATTTATTTTATTTATTTTATTTATTTTGCTTCCTCATAGAGGAAGCTTTGTTTTCATGAAAAAATTTTTTTTCGAGATTTTCATGCCAGTATGCTTAGAATCACCTAAAATGTCGAGAAAAGTGGTTTAGAAAAAATGTCCGTATGTATGTGTGTGTGTGTGTGTGTGTGTGTGTGTGTGTGTGTGTGTGTGTGTGTGTGTGTGTGCTGGGCCTCGAAAATTCAATCGCCTCTCACTCAGAAACCGTTCGAGCGATCTGGCTCAAATTTGGAACGCAAGTAGAGTAGTTGCCCCTCTTCCAATGGCGAGATTTTTGATAACATATATACAGTCATTAAGATTTTATGTAGTTTTTAATTTGTTGAAAAAAGGGCGTGGTCGCTCTAACTTTCGTAAAAGTTCGACGATTTGGCTAAATAGTTCTTCATAATGGAAGATACGTTCAATGTTGTATGGTATTGAATTTCGACAAAATCGGTAAAGCGATTCAGATTTTATACAATTTTGAAATTTTCGAAAAAAAAAAATTTAGCTCTAAATCACGTCGAATTTTAACAAATCATCCGAATTGTTGAATAGTGGAAAAACAACATACAGCCCTGCTACATACGAAATTTGGTGATGATCGGTAAAGTCGTTCGGATTTTACACCATTTTTAATTTTTCAAAAAATTTATATTTTCGCGATAACTTCCGCAAAAGTTAAGAAAGTAAGATAAAACTTTGTATCTAATGAAAATGAGATGTAACGGTGTTTGTGACGGATTTTTCTTTTGTTAAAATAAAAAAAAGTTGCAAAGTAGAACTTTGCACATTGCTTCCGCATTAATTTTCGTTTTTCACAAAGCTTCCTCTATGAGGAAGCCAAAATGTTAAATAAACAAGCTTCTTCATAGAGGTGGCTTTGTGAAAAACGAAAATTAATGAGGAAGCAATGTGCAAAGTTCTACTTTGCAACTTTTTATTTATTTTATTTATTTTATTTATTTTATTTATTTTATTTATTTTATTTATTTTATTTATTTTATTTATTTTATTTATTTTATTTATTTTATTTATTTTATTTATTTTATTTATTTTATTTATTTTATTTATTTTATTTATTTTATTTATTTTATTTATTTTATTTATTTTATTTATTTTATTTATTTTATTTATTTTATTTATTTTATTTATTTTATTTATTTTATTTATTTTATTTATTTTATTTATTTTATTTATTTTATTTATTTTATTTATTTTATTTATTTTATTTATTTTATTTATTTTATTTATTTTATTTATTTTATTTATTTTATTTATTTTATTTATTTTATTTATTTTATTTATTTTATTTATTTTATTTATTTTATTTATTTTATTTATTTTATTTATTTTATTTATTTTATTTATTTTATTTATTTTATTTATTTTATTTATTTTATTTATTTTATTTATTTTATTTATTTTATTTATTTTATTTATTTTATTTATTTTATTTATTTTATTTATTTTATTTATTTTATTTATTTTATTTATTTTATTTATTTTATTTATTTTATTTATTTTATTTATTTTATTTATTTTATTTATTTTATTTATTTTATTTATTTTATTTATTTTATTTATTTTATTTATTTTATTTATTTTATATAGTTATTATAGTTATTATAATTTTTTTTTTTTTTTACGCAATGTATTTCGACGTCACTTTACATCCGGGATTCAGTTTGTATGGCCCCCTCTTCCGTTATCAAAAACGGATAAATTCCGCCATTCTTTTGTTTCTTAACATTTTTTTCTGAATCTCTTTCCCCTTCTATTTCTTTTGAGTCCATTGAATCATTTTCCTGTTTTAGATTTTCTTCCGGTATCTCTATCTTAGATTCGTTTATACTCTTTTTATTTTTTCTTTTATCGTTGTTATTTGAGAGTTTTTCTTCAGATGGTTTCCGCGTTTCCCGTTGTAAATGTAATAACAATCCTGTTACTGAATCCCAAATTGCTCCCAACAAATATATTGACCACCCATATACACTATGCAGAGCAGAACCGTGTATTATGGTGTCAACTGCCATTTTTACTCCCTTCAGTACCATCATTACTCCAATCAACCCCGCACTTATGTGACCAAACATCATAAATCTATCCCAAGTCTTTGCCCATGCTGTTTCTACAGTCTTCATTATTATCGGTCCTTTTAATAAATTGGCAATCGATCCCCCTTGATTCACTGTGGCTTTACCCATTATTTCTCTTGCTAAACTATTAATTACAACTGGTTGCTCAATTGGGAACATTACATGTTCTCTTAATTTGTCTAAATCTGCTGCTGTATAGATTCCACTGGTTGCTAAAGCTTGGGTTTCTTTGTATTTCCAGGTAGTTTTCGTCATTGGTTTGATAGTTTCGGGTGCAAATACACGTGTTGGCTCAGGACTCATTGAATACCATTCCTCTCCAATATAATACGTAGGAGGTACCATTTTATTACACGTTATTTGTATTCCGGTTTTTAATAGTATATGCGTCCTTGGAGACATGAAATATGTTTTATTATCAAGAACTACCGGCAATTCTTTGTAACATTCATTTAACTGGTGCATTCGCACTTCAACTGGTATACACTTTATGATATGCACCACCTCTCCTGCAAGTACAGCCATATATCCAGGACCTTTCATAAGATAATACGCAAACTCATCTGGGGACTGTGTAGCTATTGCCAACCTATTTCGCAACATTTCTCTTTCTAAATTACATTTATGCATCATTACATCGTGGTAAATTCTTTGTATTTCTGTTTGAATATGCCTTGCTACAAACACAAATTTTGAATTTACATATGCGAACATATCCATGTTGCTGATGTCCAGTGGTTCAACCCTTAGATATCCCTCCCCATTATGAATCTCATGTATCAGGAGCCTCGGATGTTCTGCCCGTATTAATGTTCGTCCACAAACCCTGATAGACGGCAATGTTGTAAGAGCAAACGTAATATCTGATTGAACTAAAGAGTATAAAGTTCTGAAATCCTTTCCTACAGCTTTTTGAGCAATCCCCTCATATAGCACATTATATTGACGAGCTCCGCAGTCCTGCATGGGTATGACATCCCAGAAACTTGGTCCTCCATTCATATCTACACAACTTCCGGCATTTAATTCACAACGCATTCCAGAATTTAAATATACTTTACTGTTTTCCAGGCCTACTCGGGCACGATAGTCCCTAAGGGTGATAATTACGTCTCCCACTACAGCGACCGAGCCCCATCCGCCAAAAGGATCTGAATACCATATTCCCTCGCAAGACCCGTCTGTATCAACCCGGCCTGCCAAAGTTACTGAATAAGAACTGGTATAATTGGGTTTCAATCCCGATACTTGCACTCTTTCTAATTCCAAAGTTCCATAGTCCTGCATTCGATTACAGGAGTCTCTAGTTGTTTCTAGTATATATGATCCTATAGAGACGATACTACTGTGCGAATGCATTCCACATCGGAATACTGTTCTATGAATTGTAACCTTACATTGTCGCACATGGATTGAAGTAAACTCGTTCACTTGTAGAAATTGAATCTGCACGTTGCTTACATCCAAGGTAGGAATGTGAATTTCACATTCGTCGACGTCCAATAGCGACACGGTGGTGAGGTTGGATGCGGACGAACCACACTCGTAGCCCATAATCCCGTTGCAGAGTTGGGGCATGACCCGCAGCCATACCCCCATCACGACCATCATCCTTTGCAGCCACATCCTCCGTCTCACTTCTTATGGGAGCAAAAATTCTTTCAAATTAGCGTTTATTTTATTTTCTTTATAATAATAATTTTCTCTCTTTTTTATTTTTTATTTTTTTTTATTAAATTTTACAACATTTATTAGTATTTTTACTACATCTACACCCATACAACTCCAAACCATACATTATATAAAATTTTCTACCATGCAACAAAGATGACAACTCTGAATATTCGACTCTAAATATCTTTTATCTAGATTATTTATTCGATAATTTTTGTATTTAAGTTAGGATAGCCTCCTGTCGGCTCGGAATAGGTTAATTAACTTCAGGTCCACGTCAATTTCTCCCAATCCTCTAACATTTATTTTTTTGTCAGTGATTATCATGAATCTCTACTTGATATTAAACCCTCATTTATAATATATATATATATATACATACAAGTAATCTCTCAAAGAAAAATAAAATCATCATTATTAATATCTTTATGAAAATTTTATAAATGGACTCAATATAAATTCGATGATTTTTCATAACGATTCAGCGTTTGGTTTGTCTGGTTTGGTCTTGATCAGCTTCTTTTCTTCAATCCAGTTCCCAAGTTAATTTTAAATGTTGAAGCACCTCCACCAAAACCGACATAAGAACATCGCTCATGGTTTCACCCAGACATCTTCGTGCTCCTAACATGCGTATTTGAGGTCTAGTTTCCACGGTTAATAGCATCCTGTATTCTCGTTCTCCTCTGGTCCATGTTCCATCCATTGATATTCCAAATTCACTCAAGGTTCCTTGAGCTATTCGGAATAGTTCGAAAATTCTTTGTCCCTCTCGATACTCTTCTTTGCTCTCTATTCGCCAAATTATGTGTATGATGATCTCCAAACCCATCTTCTGAGCGATCTTGATGAAATCCTTTTGTCCAATATTTCTGGCGGGTACGATCATTTGGTCGAATCCTTTATCTTCTTCCAGTGAACCAAATTCTTCGGACTTGTTCACCCAAGCCCTGGCTAGATAAGCTCGGGTATCCTGAATGGCTCGAGGCACAGCAGCTCGCAGGGCTTCCTCCACATCTTTATCCACAGCATATCCCATTATCTCCGGTTCTGTAGTGATGATTACCAGGGCGCTAGTTCCATTCATTTTTTCTACCAAAGAGTATTCTGCGATAATTCCAAAATTCCGCAGGGAACCCTGTACATCCCGAAAATTCCTCAGTATCTCCACACATTGACAGCTCATAGATCTGTTCCCCAATTCTTTGATGAGGATGTCTATCGTTCGTAAACAAAGACGTCTTGCAGGAACCAACATATCAACTTTGTTTGAATTTGTCCAGCTATTAAAAACCGGTGTCCAACGTTCTGGATTTACGGTTCCCTCATAAGGTCCAGACAGGAATCCATAAGGTATTTCATTAGCCTGCTGACGTAACATCCTTCTTAGCCTTGATGCCGATAGGGATGACCCGTTGTTCATATGGAATCTGTAATTGAGTTTCCCTCATTGTTGAAGACCCTCAATGACACTATTTTTATACTAAATGGCACTTATGGAGCATTATTGAGACTCTTGTTCAAGAATTGATTCCACTCTGAGTTCGTACAATATTCTTTTTAACACTGTTAATTCTGTTCCTATTGGCGAACCCCCACATTGATACACATGACAAAATATATTTGGCCCACACCGAAGTTGCATTGAAATCCTAGTGAACTCTCCTTCAGTGAAGGCTTCTTGAATTTCTTGTTCCACTGATATTCCTATTGCTCCTAGGATTACTCCCAATTCCTCTCGATATTCCTTCAATTGCTTTGATGTTATCTCATTCTGATCCCTGTTGAGTCGATTCTCCAAATTTATCACCGCGGAGCAAATTTGTACAATCGCGGGCCCTCTTGGTACAGCAGCTGTCATTCCAACCTTTGCTTTGGTAGGTTCGAATACTGATATATTTCCCGCTGATGGTTGACTTTCATCAACTGGATTTCTCCTGCTTTCTTCTTTAGTTTTTCTCCATTTGTTTAACCCTTCCTCCGCTGTTTTCTGCTGTGCCACCCTCCGCATTGGTCCTACCCCGAATGCAGTTGTTGATCCAAAATTGACTCGAAACATATATCGTTGACGTATAGTTGGATATCTTATGCCGATTTCCGTGTAAACTGGAATTCCTTGGTTATCTCTCTCGGATTCCTCTTGCAACTGCGTTACCATAGTTTTCCCAAGCAGTCTCATAATTTCCAACCTATACATTTTTATTTCCATTAATATTTTCATTCGAACAATATCCATCCCCCTCTTTGTTTTGCCTAATTATTTCAGGAAAGGACCTTATTCTATACTTCACATTCCTCATCTATGAGAGCTCCAACGGCAGATATTTCAATTTCCTCTATTATTTGCCTAATCATTTCCCTCAATCCCCTTATTGCAGCGCAATTCAAGGTTTTTCCCGTTCCGATCGTCATCAACGCGCTGGTTCAGTATTTGTGGTCAAGATATATCCTTTTCCAACAGTGGTGAAGTAGGTTTCGTGTGAGATTCCAGTTCCAATCCTTTGAAGATAATATCCCACTTCCAGATAATATTCGTAGACCTCCCGCGAAGATGCAGTTCTCTCCTTTCCTTTCATTTTTTGTGAAACATGGCACAATGCTCTTCTGGCTGCCTCCCGAAGTTGGTAGTTTACCCGTCGAGGCCAGTCTCTGTTGAGGTACTCAATTATCTCCATGCTAGCGGCTTCTATAGCTTCATCTGAAGTTCGTCCCTCTCTTTCGTATTGTAGATTACCGGTTGTTACTTCCGCCCAATACATGGTTCCTGAATTCTGTCCCGTTCTAACTATAATATGGTGATCTGGGCGTAAGAGTTGGACTCTATCCACGCTTTTCATGTTATCTGTAATGCATAGAAATCACATAACCGACTTATTGGGTATTCCTTCATTCTCCTTTCCCCTTCCTTCTGGCAAGGTGTCCGTGAAATAACTGCCATATGTTTGATTTATACTTTATTATTTCTCTCTATATAATAAAAATATCTCGCCGCCGCCGCCGCCGCCGCTGCCGCCGTGTAGGATAATCGAGGGGGTCAGCTTCACCAAACCGCACGGTGAAGGTGACCTGGGAAGGGACTTCGGATGATTTTTTCTAAGTCCTTCAAGGGGCCCTTGGGCCTGAATTTTTCTAAGTCCTCCAAGGGGCCCTGGGGCCTGAATTTTTCTAAATCCCTTAAGGCCCCCTATTCTGGGTATTATAAAATACCCAGATATATTATCTCTATATTATAAAAAGATCTCGATATTTTTTATATACGGACATAGGCCCGCCATGACTTGGCGGGCCTATGATTTGGAAAAGCACTAAGAAAAATCTGGTATTTCGGAGTCTATGTTTTTGAAAAAGGCCATCGAAAGATCCGCGCTTGGGGGCCTATGTTTTTGGAAAAGGACTTAGAAAAATCAGACCTTGGGGGATTTATGGTTTTGGAAAATGAAAAACGAACATGTGAGCGCGCGAACGAGGGATAGGGGATCTGAGGAACGGAAGGGGGGTCCCGATGGATATGGATTCTGAGCGATGGGAGGGACTCCCGAGGGATAGGGGTTCTGAGGGATGTGGGTCCCGTGATAGGTAGGATTAAATTATGTAGGGTTAAGTTAGGTAGGGTTAAGTTAGATAGAATTAAGTTAGGTAAGATTAAGTTCGATAGAATTAAGTTAGGTAGGATTAAGTTAGATAGAATTAAGTTAGGTAGCGTCAAGTTAGGTAGGGTCAAGTTAGATATTGTTAAGTTATGTAGGGTTAAGTTAGATATTGTTAAGTTATGTAGGGTTAAGTTAGATATTGTTAAGTTATGTAGGGTTAAGTTAGGTAGGGTTAAGTTAGGTAGGGTTAAGTCAGGTAGGGTTAAGTTAGGTAGGGTTAAGTTAGGCAGGGTTAAGTTAGGTAGGTTTAAGTTAGGTAGGGTTAAGTTAGGTAGGGTTAAGTTAGGTGGGTTAAGTTAGGTAGGGTTAAGTTAGGTAGGGTTAAGTTAGGTAGGGTTAAGTCAGATAGGGTTAAGTTCGGTAGGGTTAAGTTAGATAGGGTTAAGTTAGGTAGACTGAAGTTAGGTAGGGTTAAGTTAGGTAGGATTAAATGAGGTCGAATTAAGATAGGTAGGGTTAAGTTAGGTAGGGTTAAGTTAGGTAGGGTTAAGTTAGGTAGGGTTAAGTTAGGTAGGGTTAAGTTAGGTAGGGTTAAGTTAGGTAGGGTTAAGTTAGATAGGGTTAAGTTAGGTAGAGTTAAGTTAGGTAGGATTAAATGAGGTGGAATTAAGATAGGTAGGGTTAAGTTAGGTAGGGTTAAGTTAGGTAGGGTTAAGTTAGGTAGGGTTAAGATAGGTAGGGTTAAGTTAGGTAGGATTAAGTTAGGTAATTTTTCTAAGCTCCATGGGGGTTCCCGAGGGATAGGGTTTCCGATTGCAGGGGTTCCCGAGAGAAAGGAGTTCCGAGTACGAGAGTTATCGAGGCATAGGGGTTCGGAGTATGTGAGTTCCCGAGTATGGAGGTTCCCGAGAGATGGGAGATCCCGACGGATAAGGATTCCGAGTAACGGGGTTCCCGAGGGATAGGGGTTCCGAGTATGGGGGTCCCGAGGGATATGGATTTCAAGTATGGGAGTCCCGAGGGATAGGGGTTTTGAGAGATGGGGGGTCCCGAGGGATATGGATTCTGAGGGATGGGAGGGACGTCCCGAGGGATAGGAGTTCTGAGGGATGGGGGTCCCGAGTTAAGTAGAATTAAATTAAGTAGGGTTACGTTTGGTAGTGTTTAGTTAAGTAGGTAGTAGTTAGGTAAGTAGGGTTCTGTTAGATAGGGTTAAGTTAGGTAGGGTTCTGTTAGATAGGGTTAAGTTAGGTAGGGTTAAGTTAATCAGGGTTAGGTTAGGTAGGTTTAAGACGCTGAGGGTGGGGGGGAGCGCGCGAAGCGCGCGGGGGGGGGCGAAGCTCCCCCCCCCGGGTTGGCGCGCGAAGCGCGCAGGGGGCGAAGCCCCCTAGTATTTGTATATATTTCGTTTGTTTTATTAACAGTGTTAATTTTCAATTTTACGAAATCTTCTTAATTTAATTTTGCAAGGTCGATCACTACTTTGGACTTTGGTATGATTTCCGTTTGAACATTGATCCTCCAGGTTCGAACTAGATGACTCCTGACGAGATAAAGCGTCTGGACCAATGCGCTCGCCAATGCAAAGCTCACGCAATTTTTCCGCATTGTCACTCGAGTCACTGGCTTGGTGAAAGTTGTCATTGTTACGCTCCATGTGGGTCCTTCCATTTCCATTGTGTGATCCACTTGAATTCCGAACTCAGCTATCGTTACTCAGACCGCTCCTAGCGCTTGAGCCACATCGCCCATCTCAAGATATTCCTCATTCCCCCTCATATACCACATGAGCCTGTCAATCATACGCAGACTTAACCGTTTTGTAACGAGTTCTGTATCTGCCGCTCCGTTCGAGATGAGACCCTTTCCCCATTGCAGGTAACCAATCGTTTCCTCGTTTGCCTCGATCCACCAATTCTCCACCAAGTTGGATAAGACTTCCTTTATTGCATCTAATAACCCCATGGTCAGACTTAGTTCCAGGTTTTCCATTCGTTTTTCGATGAGAATTTCCGGTTCCGTTCGTACACCTATTCGTACACTATAAATGCTTCCCGATTGGATACAGGAGTATCCCATCTCAATTCCCAAACTCATCACTATAGCTTTCACATACTCAGTAGCACGTATGATATCATTCCATTCCACTTTTTGTTCCCGCCCGGTCATATCCTGAATGGTCTGACCCAGGATCCTTAGACACATACGCCTTGCCGGAATATCCATGTTCAATTTGTTATTGGGCCCTCGACAGGTGTACCTTATCCCAATATGTCTGAATTCCTGAGGAGATTCCTTTGCAACTTCCATTGGCAATGGTTCCGCTCGATAATCGTTTCTTGATCTTATACTTGTCTTCTGTTTCCACGTCTGTAACCGAGGGATCATTGGAACTATAACCTCGTTCATTTTTTTTTAAGGCTTTGCTTCCTTAGGTATAATATGGGAATGTTTCAACCGATTTGCATGTACCACTTGGGTAGTATTATTTTTTATTTCAATCCTGATATTTTGAGCACTCATTATCTCAACAATTTTGAATGGACATGAATAATGATTTCCCAACTTTTTGGGTTTTGGACCTTGTCGCAAAAATACATAATCTCCCACTTTGAACTCTTTTGGATTAGCCTTTTTGCCATAATTTTTCTTTGATTTTTCTTTGGACGCTATCAAGTTGGCCTTGGCTACTTCTCGTATTTCATGTAATTGAGTAACGAGTTTTATTAAATAATCATCATAAGTAGGTAATTTATCCTCTATATGCAAAGGTTCACAGGAAGGGATTCTTGCGATTTTTCCGAAAACTAGCTCAAAAGGTGTGTGTTTTGTTCCTTCATGGACACAGGTGTTATAATTGAATATGGCTAGTTCGACCAATTCATCCCAATCGAACTCTCGATCTACATATTGTTTGAGATATTCCCCCAATGCATGATGAGACCTCTCCAGTGATCCGTTAGACTGAGGATGAAAAGCCGTGGTCCTTAATCTCTTTATTTTGAATCTTTTTGCCACGCGTCTGATCAATCCACTCAAAAAGTTTCGACCTTGATCGGTAAGAATTGCTTTGGGTGGTTCAAATATACTGATAAAATGTTTCACTAGGGCATCGGCTATGGTTGCTGAGGTAGCATTCTCCAATGGGATTGCTAAACAGAATTTAGTTAGTTGATCCTGAATTGTCAAAATGTATTCATTTCCCCGCTTTGTTTTTGGAATTGGTCCCACAATATCCAGTGCTACTTTGTCAAAAGCTACTCCAGGAGTATCGGTTATTACCAAGGGGTGTTTAGATTTTAGGCGTACACATTTTTTTTAATTGACAAGGTAAACATTGTTGAATGAAATGCTGGATATCTGTCTTCATGTTTTCCCAATAATAATTATGTCGAATTCTGTTATATGTTTTCGAAACCCCTCTGTGCCCTCCGACCGCGGTACTATGCATTACTCGAATTATCTCCTCCCGATCTTCTTTCTTTGGATATCGGATTATTCCATGGCAAACAATTACCTTGACCGGGCTTCCAGCAAAATTCACCCGCAATTTGGACAATACGTTTTCCCATGGAACGTTATTAACGAACTCACTACGTGCTATGCTCACACTTTGTGAATTTGACGACTCCATATATTCTCTTAATCCTCGGATCACGTCCTGTATGTGGTTGAGTGTCTTGGTGGGACCTTCCCCGGAATTTTCACTTACCGGCAGAGCAACATGATAGCGACTTCCTTTTTTTGGCAATGTTAACCTTGCCTATCTCCAAATCGGGAAAATATGGAAGATCATTTCTCTCTATTAGCTTTCGCGATCCCTGATCTAGTGGTTCTCCATTTATATCCAAAAAATAAGCCAAAGTATCCTTCCGGGTGAAAAACAAATCCCTAGACTGAATGATATTACTCTGTTCTTGGTGCGTTTGTCTGTTGGTAACTATTTCTTCATTTGAGTGATTATCCTTTGGTTCTTCATCCGCAATTTCCTGGTCTGAGTCTTCATCTTGATCATTGATGGCTGGAAATCGCTTCTTTCCTCGTCAAGGTATTTTTATTTCATCTTCAAACTGTGAATCCCCTTCATCGGAAAATTCAGCATCTCCGAATTGTTCAATTCGTCGATTGTTGGAACATCCCGGTTGTGGAGATAATCTTCTTAATGGTTGAGGCTTTTTCGGTGGTTGTTTAGATTCCCTTTGTTGTTTTTAGGCACTCACGTTTTGAAGAAACACAGAAAGTGCCTATTGAATTCGCGCTCCACCGACTAAATTACGTTTTTATAGGAAAATGTTGATATAATTTAAATTTATTTACTTTTTTTACAGCAGATTTCTTAAACATAGTAAAATACATAATCTTGGTGTAACAGAACAAAGAAATTTCATTACTAAATATGATTGGCTGCGTAGACTAGATTTTGTGTTATTCGGACGTCCGTATCACTCAGGGGGTCTGGACTGAATGGACCGAACAAGTTGAAATTTGGAATATTTCTTAATCTGGCATTGTGAAGTATGCCCATGAAGTATGGAAATTATTCTCTGTTTTTATAGAGGTGTTTATTTCAAGAAAACTGGCATTTTGGAGTCTAAAATTGTGTCCGGATCACATTCTTCGCAGTCACCCTAACAGTTCGGTCCAACCGAATACCGACCATGAACCCCACCGGGTCGGTTTGGGACACGAGATCAACCAGTATTTTATCGAAACCAACCACCGACCAACTATCTAAAGCTAAGTTGATTCCAGATTCCTCCCACCCGGGACCAACCGTTGACCAAGTAAAACAAAAATTGGTGATCGGTTGGTCATGGCAGCTTCCGCCTAATAACAACTACAGACCAACCCCTGAATAAATGTTTAGCCGGTTAGTCTTTAGGAGTCCCAACCCAACGCAAACCGGCAACCAACTGCCGAATAACACGCTTACCGGTTTCAAATTCAACTCATGTCTAACCACGGACTAACCGTTATAGAAATTGCTTAACAGTCGGTTCGAAGTTGCCCCAACCAATGTCCAACCGCCGTCCAACCGTTGTAAAAATTGCTGATCAGTTGATCCGCCCCAACCAATGTCCAACCGCTGTCCAACAGTTGTAAAAATAGCTGAACAGTCGATCCGAAGTTACCCCAACCAATGTCCAACCGCCGCCAAACCGTTGTAAAAATTGCTGAATAGTCGGTTCGAAGTTGCCCCAACACAAGACCAACCGGACCAGTTTCGAACACGAAGATATTAAAAAAAATTATACTTATATTTCTTCATACGGCAAATGAGAGAACGTGTAAAATGTGATTTTTTTTTAAGTTATATTCAAACCAATATTTTTTGCAATAGCCGTGAGAGAAGGGAGGTGGTTCGGGGAGGCTTAGCGGGATGGTTAAAGTGCGAGCTTTCCGAATGCCGTGAGTAAAGTAAACCAAATGGATAAATGTCCTACGTTACGCCCTCGAAACACAATATACTATTATGGTATTATAGTTATAAATTATTTATCATTTTAAAACATTTATGATGTAATTATAATTATCAATGTTATCATGTTTTTCATTTATCGGAACAATTACAACTCGTGTCGACAAATACAAAATAAAATATCTTACGCACGTTATGTCTAAATGACTTATGTGTAAAGACTTTCTCACTTTTATAAAACATTGGTACCATAGTTTGTACTCTCTCGTATTTTCATTGCAACAATTTTAATTCGTAGCCCAGCATACTAATTAAAATAATTCGCAAACGACGATTCTTATCGTTAAACTTTGGATTAGACCTTAGAATTTAACTTTTTCAGTACGCTTCTGCAATTCTGCGCTATTATGTTTTGCGCATCCAGCTCCGATTTTTTGTTCCGAGCGAGTTTCACAGACCAGTCCTTTTCCTTCGAGTCTTGGACGTCGACGTAGGGCGCCATTATCTTTTTCCACGTATCTTCAGAAAGCGCATCTACAACAAATAATTACGTCATATAAGTGGCATGATACTATCGACCGTTACGCGCTGTACGACTCTACATACCACAGGATGGTTCCGCCATACAATTTTTCACCACGTCCGACAGCTTAATCCAAACTTTGTTGGAATGTTTTTCGACCATATCTTGAAGATAGTGCCAAGCGATGATTTTAGAGACCTTGTTGATATCGAACCTGTATTTACAATGACACTTGTTTAGTGATACAAATGAGTAACAAATGGACATTTAAATTTAAGGGTGATTATACACCTTGAAACGAAAAAAATCTTTTAAAAAGATCTTTTAAATCGTGATAAAATTTTACTTCAGAATTGTCACTCAAATTCAATAATAATTTACCTGTACGTTTGTTCTTCGGTTTCGTTATCTTTCTCCTCTGGTACCGTATATTTGTCCCAAAGATATTCAAATACTTCCTTCATCAGGCCGTCCGACAAGAACATGCGTTTCAGAAATTCTTTATTCATGATGTGGAGCTTCAGCGAAGAACCGGTGATATCTCCCAACAGTGTAATCAACGTTATACACTCGAAGGAAAAATCGACTGGACGATAGTTATTGGTACCTGAATTGCAATACAAAAATACAAAAATATAATTTTTATATTGTGTAAGCTTTTATATCAGTTTTTCTAGTGCATTACGCACCATCTGTTTTCACGCAACAAGCCGGAGTTAGGATTTTCTCGAGTACGTCAACCTTCAAATTCATTTTCTTTGCCAATTCCTCCAAAGTGAGTAGCAAATTTCTTGATGTTCCCACGACGTCATTAGGATTCATGCAATCCAAGGGACTCAATAGTAATTTCAGTTGTTTCTCCACAACCTTATGACTGATATTACCGTTGCTGTTTCCTTTTTTCGTGGCTGGGACGGCAGTGGTACCTCGGCGTTTCGTTTGTTTCGTTGACTCGCCGTTTTCTTTTTTTTTTCTATCGATTTCCGAAGAGTTTTTTGTTGAGCGCGTTTGTCTTTGTTTCCGGGACGTTCACTATATCTCAATTCTTTTAGATATGACGACATGTAGGCGCGAAGACTCGTCATGTAACATTCATCGTCGAGGGTTGGAAACTTTTTCTCCAGTTTCTCGCAAACATCTGTCGACAAATAAATTGCAAGACATTAATGGAATCCTCTACCAATAGTAATAATCAAATACTTTTGGCCTAATTCAAGCTTACTAAAGACTAGACTAGTCTCTTCATCCGTTATCAATCGACAATTTTCCCTGTCTAAGCATCCATTCATTGAGAACACCATTTTTTTCAATTCTTCTGGCGGCCATATTGCTTGGAGGACAGCGTTCACCCTCTTCTTCTTAATAGTCTCGGCGCAAGCTTGTGCCATGAATTTATGTTTCAAAGGAATTTCTCTCCAGATGACCTTTCAATGAACGAAAATATTTCTATTGTATCATGTCGATTGTATATCACCCTCGCGTTCTCATCAACCCAAAACCGATAAAAAAACCAACTGGTCAATTGGTGTATCAAACTAACCGTTATTCCAACCAACGGAAGGGTGATTTCTTGGACGGTTTTTACAGAAATCAACCGCCAAACCAACCTTTATAACAGCCAACCGAAAACCAACTTACGAGCATGCGTTTATAAAGGTTGATTTGTCGGTTGATTTATTTTTTAACGGTTAGTTTAATGCACCAATTGACTGGTTGATTTTTTGGTTGGTTACGCAAAACCAACCAACAGAGAAAAAGATGTCCCACTCCCTGGCTATGCTTAAAATCATCGTTTTTGTGAGTAGTATTTTAGAGATTTTTGTGGAGAAAATGTCTAAGATTTTGAAAAATCAATTTTGATGTTTATTAACTAAAAATTAACGCTTTAAAAGGGGTAAAGAATGTTTTTGGCATAACAAACAACAATAAAAACAAACCTCTCCGTTTCGATCGGGATTTGTCGGTATGTCGTCACCAGCATCTTGATTCATCGTTGGGTCGCTGTTGTTGATTTCGGCAAGACGCTTGTCCAAGTGTCTGATAAATCGAGATTGCATTTTTCTCAAGTCCGTTCTAAAGTTTTGCGTTACTTTCCTCGAAAATTTTTTCAGCACGTCGATATTTTCAATATTTTCTGCATCTACATCATGAGATTTGACTTTTTTTTCGTTTTTGCGTGATTTTTCCTCTCATTTCGGAATCCAGATCATCATTGGACACAATACTGTTATCTTCCGAGCTACTACTGACATTCTCTCTTTCTTCCGAATCATTACGGATCTGTAGACAATACGTTGTTGCCTGTCAGTATTCACGAGTGCCAATGTTACACAATAAAACATTATACCTTTCGCGATTTCCTTGAAGTACTAGATCGCTCGACTTTTCCTTTGGAATTCGTCTGTACAGCGGTAGTTGAGACCTTTAAAGTTGTTAAACTCGCATCAGAATTATAAGATTTATGAAATAAAAAAAAAATGATACGTGAATTAGAAATATTTTTTACCTCATTGCAAATATTCTCTTTGCCTTCCGGAGGGCTTCTGCGAGTATTATGGTACCCAGTCTTTATCGAAAAGCTTTCATCAGGCGGTAGCTATGAATAAAACACAGTGTAAATTACTACAATACTTAAGGCCTTCACGTTTTTCGTGTCGTCACTACTCATAGAGGACAATTATTTTTGAAGCGAGAATAGGAATCGGGGCCAGAGCATTAAGGACGAGCAGTATTAAAACAACACCGTCTCTTACTTTGCCTAGATAACTTCCGTACGGCGTTGAAGTAAACATAATCGATTCGTTTCGTGGTTCGAAAGATCCGTCAATGGAATCCGCATTCAACTATGGTCATCAAATTAATGCATTTCATTAGTTAACTGTTGGTACCATGCTTATTCGTACACAAAAAATGGAGACTGCAGTTTTCGTTGACGAGTTACCGGGTTTGGCGTCGCATCGCGTTTTGCCAACGGAATGTTATAATTAACTGCCTCGACATTGACTATCCATGATCTCTTCTCCCGCGCGCCTGGGGGCTTTGTCGGTACCTATATAATAGAAAAAGAAATTACCAATCACATTTGCATAAGGCTTCCATTCTTTTATTTATCACGCTCTGTTTGAAGGAAAGTACGTTTGTCAATTTTGGCTTCCTCCAGAAGCGTTTTTTCGGATATCGTAAAATGTTCTCAAATTATAGAGGTCAATTGATGATTTCGTAAAATCTCAGAAACTCGAGATCTCATTAAGTTTAAACAGTTCAACTGATTTTCCCCAAATTCAAAACCGATCATCGGTTCATAATAGTCAAACTTTGTAATGTTTTTAAGCCCGATATCGAACAAATTATGAGTACTAGGCCACGCACAGGCAGTTTGAAAAAGTTTAAAATCGACTATACACAAGAGAACTGCATATATTTTACAATAAATTGGACTGAGCAACCCGAATTGACTCCTTAACAGGTGTGATACATTTCAAGTCGATATCTCGAACCGTTGTTAAGTTATGGATGGTAAATGATTTGCACACAAATATACTTACACATCCGGACATTTTCCTAAATGTAATTTATCGACGTGTTGGAACATTTTAGAGGAAAGGTCTACTAGGAAAGCTTCTAGAGGACGCAAAACTATAATTTTATTTTCATAATTATTGCATTGTAGTGAAACTGGTTTTGCCGCTTTTCGCGATTTGGCGTTAGAGTGCATCATGGAAGGTGTTTTTCGGTCCTAATCGTTACAAACTGCAATTCAAAAACTTTGTTTCCTCCCAAATTTGCATGATATACACGTACAGTATGCATAATCCATTGATCTAAAAAATGTCAACTTTGTAAAGACATGCGTCTGCATTCCAAGCAAAATTCGATTCCTCGCGAAAGTAACCGATCCACTTGCTCGCTATAAGATTCCCAAAAAAAAAAGGTCTTCGCAGTATCGCCCTACTTGCAGGATTGGTAGAATTTTATCAATGTGGCGTTTTCGATATCTAATTGTAATAAGGAAATTTTTCGATTCGATAGTTCCGGTGGCTGTAACCATTGGGTCTGAATTCGAATTCACTATATGCGGGAAACAGTTGGACGTGCCTATGAATTCGACTCCGCTATCTTTGTATTGGGATAAAGATTCGATGCTTATTAGCCGGCGACGCTTTCAGTAGCTTGTTGAAATCAATAAGTTCCTCGATTCGTGACTTCTGACACTATCATTATTTTTCACTTTTAAACTTTAAGCGGTTGCAATATAATTCATCCATTTGCGTTCCATGTATATTTGTCCATGTAAAAATGCGTATTAAAATCATAAAAAATTAAAAAATTGATTTTAAATTGCTGACGACAAGATTCAATTGTAGTTCACTATTTGTTTAATTACTGAATAGACTTTTTTCGAAAAGAAAGGAACTGAAACTAACGCGAAACATCCCAGGTGACCGTTTAGGGTTAAAGGTAAAATACAAATTCTCAAACATAGGATATAGAGCTCAGTGCATCGATAAAAAGCGAAAGATCCCGAGATAAACGAAAACATGTGCACGTTATAGAACATTCCAAACGTTCTTTGAGATTTTTTTTACGAAAAAATGTCATTAAAAGAGTTCGTGTGTTCGGAGTTGGTGATCCCTTAACTTAGGATTATATTGTATAATGTAAGAAGAATAATCATGACTTTAAAAATGATGTATTGGAAAGTTTATTCTGATAAGAAACGTCAGTTCTATATATTACCACGGTATCAGCACAGGGTGCATTCTCGTCGTCATGTTCCAGCGATGCAGACGTTAATGGTAACTTGTCCATATCGATGCGGGGTGTCTGCAGCAACTGCGGCGGAGGTATTTCCATGTTCCAGTTTGCCCCGACCGATACTGTAGGCGTTCCCGTATTACGATCGAATTCAAATGATTGATTCACGTCTCCAACAATCGCTGATGGTGGATTATCGAGGATCGCATTATCGTTGTACTGCTGCTGCTCTGAGAGCCGCGCTGTCAGCGTAGTTTCGATACGTTTGTCGGACTATAAGAAGAAACGAGGGATTATTGTTATTTAGTTGATTCGAACACACAATATTCTCAAACAAGAATAGTAAATAGTACCTTCTTGATCATCATATCATTATCGTGTTGGAGGTCTGCACTCTCGGTCTGCTCGTTGTGTTGTTGCTGTACTGACAACGGCTTTGACGGTCTACTTCCCATTTCTGAAATTTCGTCCGAATCCGTCGTATTCTCCTTATCCAGATCCTTTTCATTCGGCGGCTGCGTCTCCGACGCTGGCGCCTTGGTAATCGCCGAATCCACCTCCTTTACATTCATCGGCTGCGTTCCCGACGCTGACTGCTTGGTAATCACCGGATCGAGCTCCTTTTCATTCGGCGGCGAAGTCTTCGACGCTTGCTGCTCGACGCCTTTTGAGATTCTCTGTTCAATGGTACCGGCGGACTAAAAAAATAAATGAGAAATTATTATAATTTATTCATCGAAATACACAATATTATCACAAAAGACAATTGAATAGGACCTTATTATTCATCGCATCATGAAAGTAGCGCATGACTTCATCGTCGGTCTGCTTCTTTGAATCGGCTCTTGCCATAGCCTGTAACTTTCGCTATTGATATTTCACCAATAAAGTTTTCAACTTGGATAATAACATTAACGAAGATTGAAAGAGATAGAGAAGACTACATACATCATCCTTTGGCAAAACTCTGTCATTCTCCGAATCATCATCTTCGATCGGAAGACATTGCTTCGTGTCATCTAGATTTTTTTTAATCCGAAGCCGTTTCCCTCGCTTAAGATATTCCATACCATCCTTATACGATCCTAATTTCCAAAAACGAATTTGTATGATTGGCAATGCAGAATTATTTCTGTATGTTTTTTCAAGACAAATCAGGCAATTAAAATTACTTGAAAAAAACTCTATTATAAAAATGTTAATTTCCAATGTACCATTAATTTCACCAATGCTACGCAATCACTTGCCTCGTTTCATTAATGTTATTAAATGAATACCAAAAATTATGATTTCAATATCCGGCGACCAAATTACTTTTAACTTCAAAGCACACGTTTTTTCATATCATGATTTATTAATTTTAGCGCAACCGGTCTTGATTTTTTTCGATCAATTAGGCCTATAATGTTGTTATATTTGTACGAAACTCACCACAAATGTGCAACGGTTGAACTATTACACGACAAGGTGTGCCGTTAACTTCTTCCTTTTTGCGTACTGACAGAAAACGCCGTTTATTTGCAGACCAATACGGTGTCATGTTTTCTTGAAGCCATTCCAGAGTACATCTCACGAATACCCGACTTGTGGGGGATTTTCGTCTACTCAACTCATGGATTGGCTTGACAAGGTATATAGGCCTTCCGGGACTCGAATTGAAAGAATCGTACAATACGCAGTATGGTCTTGATTTCGTAGATGATTCTTTACATTTTTCATTCTTTGTCGAATCACTTTCGATGCTGGTACCTTTTCTTTTTCGATTAGTTCTCGCCTCATTGTCCGTGTAGGTACCATTGGTACTCATTCTGTCTTCTGAAAAGCAACAAAAATTATTATGTTGATAAACCGACAGCAGTGGACGCGCCGCGTCGGTGTGTGGCTTCGGCGATCCCCAGAGTTAAGGTAGCTAGTGCGAGTGATATTCATTTCGCCTAAATTCGAGAAATTCGGGCAAGAATTGCAAACACTTTCCGATGTTAAAAAAATGTGAAAAAATTCATAATTATTATAGGCACTGAAAGAACTAATTTTGCATAATAATAATTAAAAAATGTTATTGACAAATTGTTGAAAAGAAAATTGTTCATCAAAATATGCGGTAACTTAACTTTTTGTTTTTAATGAAAATGATTCGTTCGTTTTCCGGAATACGTGTGAATTTATTCAGATTTTTATCTTTATTTTGATTTTTCTTGTTATTTACATGGAAAAATGTGCAAAAATAAAAATAAAGATAAAAATCTGAAAAAATTCATACGTATTCCGAAAAATGAACGGATCATCTTTATTAAAAAAAAAGTTGAGTTACCGCATATTTTGATGAACTATTTTCTTTTCAACAATTTGTCAATAACATTTTTTAATTATTATTATGCAAAATTTGTTCTTTCAGTGCCTATAAGAAGAATGAAATTTTTACATTTTTTTAACATCGGAAAGTGTTTGCAATTCTTGCCCGAACTTCTCGAATTTAGGCGAAATGAATATCACTCGCACTAGCTACCTTAAGCAGCATTGTTTGCGGCCAGAACTTGGATGGGTAACTACTTAGCCGCGCTCTGGTTTGCGTGTCAACTGCTGAGCGGGAGGCAGTTTTTGTGAGTTTGTAATGTATTCTTATACAGTTGAAACTCAGTAGAAATGAAGCCACCTGTATCGGTCGGGTTTTCCGCAGTTTTTCCGCACTGTGCCCTCGTGCAAATGCGATACAGTAGTTCGTTTCAATGAGGGGATAGTAAAAGCCAAGTAGCCTACTAAGGAATAATCAATAAAAAAATGCTATGAATAGTACGTGTGGTCATGTTGATGAAAAAAAGTACGATTGAATGTGCCGATATGGTCTGTTAGTTTTAAAGCAAAGAAGTTGCAGGCAATATATACAAGCTACTGCTCAAGCTGCTCCTGCTCCAGCTTACAGCTGCTCCAGTCAATCGAAACCATTTTCAACATTATCAGTCAAATAAGCGCACGATGTGTAATTCCCGAAAAGTACTGAAAATTGTGCGGCTTGATCACGAAGAACTATCCAGAAGAAAGTTGAACAGAGTAACTGTGCCGTCAAATTGAACGCGTCTGTGAGTGTTTTAACTGAGGTAGGTGTGATTATATTCATCTAATGATCTACTGATGTACGTCAAATTATCATGTATTGTTTTATTATTGGTATTCAAGTATACCAAGGTATCCTTACAAGTGATGTTTTTAACATTACATTCTTTCTTCTGTGATGCAAATTTTCAAAGAGAGGAGTCAAAAAGATACACTACCCGCATTCACAAACTCATTTTCTCTTAGTTCCCCCTTCCAACGGCAAAGATGTGACTTAAGAAAAAAAACATGAAGGAGATAATTCCCTAGCTATACTGCGAGCCAGCGATCTTACGGTACAGTATTACGGTACAGGCGGTCCGTATTTACATCAGTCAATGTTGATTAAATTAAACACAGAGAGTGAAACAAAATAAATTAAATTGTCGAAACTCCAAATTTATAACGTAAATTCACAAGTTTGTTCGATTTATTTTTGTATCATTTAGGTTTTCACCCAATAAAACAAAGCCCACCTCCATTTTTACAAAATCAAAAATAAAAATAAAATAACATCTCGTACTAAAATCCGCGACGGCTACTAAGTTAATCGCCGAGGTTAGCTGGTGCGCGATATAACTGCAACGGTACCTGAAGGTCCGAAGCGCTCGAAAAACTCTGTCTTCTCTGCTATCTTATTTTATCGCGAAGTCGATTCTACATGTAGAGTATAGGGAAAGTATAAAGAATCTGTGCCAGTAGAAGGAAACATAGTAAAAACTATATTAATAAAATACTTTTCGTAATAGTATCCGATGTAGGGGCTATGTTTCTCGGAGTGCGGCAAAAAGTGCATAGAAAAGTGCTTTTTCAATCTCGTGCATAGGCGGTCATACAGTGCAGTTTCAAACTTCAAACTATGCAGCGAAAAGAAGTCATGTCGATTTCAACACCTGTTGAATGTTTCCAGCTTACAAACGACGGCAGTGTGGAACCGAGGACATAGTTCCCGTTATTAGAATCATTGTTTGACAGTCTGTACTGAACGATGCAGTATAGTACTACTATCCGGTGTCCAAGTCCTGATGTTGACATTTGACATTTTTCTGTACAGACGCAGCGAGAACCTGTACATATAAAAATTGTGGTGAGATTCAATAGCAATTTTACGTTTTTATTTAAACAGATAATTGTTTGAACTCATTCGACAAAGTTCGATGTTCATGCCAACAGATGTTGGTTCAAAAATAACATTACTTGCATCCATTGTTATCCAAACTGTCAAGACAGTCGTCTGATGATTGTGTGCGAAGTTGATTGAGTTCATCGTTGATACAAATTTTCGGAGCAACGGCGCGGTATCATTGGGGCATCATGCGACGAGTGTAGTCATTTAATTCCTCGGACTATGTCGATCTGTAACGTATCTAAATGAATGCTGCCACAATTTAAAAAAAAACAAATCTTTCTCTACAATTAAGGTACGATAACTTGTATATATACGTCATTTCATGCATACGCGGTAAACAGCTGAGCTTTACTCACCCTTTGTGGCATTTTTCAATATTATTCTCCCAACTGAAAAATGTATGCAGGCATATTTTCAAATTTTTTTAATCGAATTTGTTGAGTTATAAATAATTAAAGGTATCTAAAGAAACGCCTTAATTTAAAAACTCAAAGAATTCTCAAAAATCCTATGATGCGCAGGGAAACGTTAGAACCGTAGGCCAGAGTGGACCGAGACCTCCCGGTTTTTATTTTTCCATAATACTACTCAAAGGTATTCTGAACGTTGAATAAAGAATAGCCCCCATTAAAAAATCTCTAAAATAGTATGATCGACAATGAAAGTTTTGTTCAGCAACAAAAGGTGAAAGAAAACTTCTTTTAATTTTGGTGAAAATATTGTCACATTATTTACAGGTTTTTGAAGCGTTAAACAAACAACTGCTCAGTTTAAAAACCTCTAAAAAATCACAGAAATACTGTGTTGAACAATAACATTTTGTAACAGCAGGAAAAAGTATGGAAAGGTTTCTTTCCGTTATTTGTTCCATTTATGACGTTGTTGAAATGTATTTTGAACGTTTAATAAACAACACTCCGACTTCTGAATCTCCAAAAAAAATAAAAAATTCTAAGACGAATGACAAAATTTGTAATGCGCAAGCGAAAATGGAAAAAGGATTTCTTCCGTCTTACTCTAGTATTTTATTGGAATTGTATGGCAATTGTACGGTAGATGCGGAATATAAAGTACGTGGAAAACTTTTCGATACGTCAAAACATGGCACGTTAACGCGTTTTTTAATTAGGGCGCAAATTAGGGCATTTTTTTAGACAGCTTCAATTATATATAACTCAAAAATTGCGATAAATAAAAAATCAGAAAAAATGGTTGCATGCATTTTTCAGTTGCGATAATATCACAAAAATTGCCAACGACGTAATTAGTTATGATTTCGCGCTTCCGGAGCGAATCGTCTTTCGCAGAAAATATAAGCACCGTACTACAGGTATATATGGGGTAATCCATAGTATTTCACACAGCGTAAAACACAGCGTAAAAAAGTTGCAAAGTGGAACTTTGCACATTGCTTCCTTATTAATTTCCCTTTTTCACAAAGCTTCCTCTATGAGGAAGCCAAGATGTATAAATAAGCTTCATCATAGAGATGGCTTTGTGAAAAAGGGTAATTAATGAGGAAGTAATGTGCAAAGTTTTTATGTTAAAATTATCATCTACAAGGGCGTTTGTGATTTTTTTAGAAATTAATTTACAGACTTTTTTTATTTATATAATAAAATACGAAAAAAAGAAAATTCTAGTGTAAAGTATTTATGTTATGTCGAAAAAAAGCCAACCTCGAAATTACTAACTTCAAGGCTTGGTGAATTATTGACGCTAATAAAGACATCATAAAAATGAATTTTAAGATCAAATGTAGTTGTTAAAAATAATGTTTACAAATTTTTTAATGTGTCAATTATAAACAGAGGGTCCGCGCAGGGCAGCTGTCTGCCTCGCGACGTGTCACCTCGCGGCTTAGCCGTTGCGACAATAAAATCACGGCAAGTCAGAGGGCAAACTCTTCGTTTTAACGTCTAATCAGTGAAAAGTATTTTTCCAAGACTTCACGATTTCGATTTGCTTTCAAATCAAATTGTGGAAAATCGACACGTCAAAAAATGATCGATCGTGTCTAAAAAAAATATCACAATACATTTGCAAAAAAATGTCCTTATCCGCGATGCAAAAGAAATACGAGGCGTGAGAGAGAAGGGGGGGGGGTGGATGACAGAGAAGAGAGACGAAGAGAGATAGGAGAGAGGAAATAAGGAGACGAGAGGCGGTCGTGGAGAAAGAGGATTCAACAAAGTAAAGACACGGCGAAGAAGCCGAAGGAGCCGACGTGGATGAGAAAAAGCGAGAACCGGGAAATGGCAGGAACACGTAGGACGAAATGAAATGAAAACAGACTTTGTTAAATCGCGTTGGGAGCAGTGTGCGCGTATCTTTGATTCCTCGGGTGGATGGAGAGACCGCGAGAGGGAGAGAGAGGAGAGCAACGAGTGTGCGGTAGACCGAGAGGCAAAGATGCTCGACTAATAAGAGCGATTTGGAGGAGAGTCGAGCGCGGCGGTCGGATATTTGGGACGACGTCGTCGGAAAACTTTTTTTTTTGGGGAAGAAGCCACACCATTTTTTCGATCCGAATTAAATTAATTCGTTTTTTTTTCAACCGGAAATAAATCAATTATTTTTTTTAATTGAACCAAACAAACTTTTTTGTACATACAAAAATTGTTGCAGGTTCCATGTTTTTTTATCAGCAATGTGCTGGACAGGAAATGCGAGGGTTTGGATTCTGTCATCCGGCTGGCATGCGGCTGGCCCGACTGCCAGTCAGATGCCAGCGAGACTTTTATATCCCAACGTATCCCAAACATTTTGACTTGTTGTTGCTTTTAGACCAAACCGGTGAACAAAATTTAGTGTTTCGTCTTATTTCATGTGTTGGAGAGTGTATGCTGGATTGAATGTAGCAATTCTAGATGCAGTGAGAATTAGATTTACCGTAACCAAAGAATATAGACGTACCAATTTTTAGTTTGTTTTTAATCGATAAAGATTTATTTCCCCATTTAAAATCATAGCTTTGTCATAAAGGCTTAAAATAAAAATTCCTATATTCAATCCAGAATGCACTCTTTGATAGATAAGTTAACACTAAAATTTGTTCACCTGTTTGGTGTGAAAGCTACGACAAGTAAAAATTTTAGCGGTCAGTGTTTTCAACAGACAGTCGATAAACTTTTTTATTTCGAAATATTCGAGTTCGGTTCATCATTACAAAAATTAATACAAAAGTACTCACCTCTATATTTAATTGCTCAAGAAACGGCCGCTCGCCGGGCACGTGGAATAAATTGCAGGTTATGTGATATAAAATCCGCTACACACCTGGGAACACAAACGCGAGGAATATTGAGAAAATTATCAATTTGTTGGCGAAATTTTACATTTTTTGGTAAAACCTTCTTCAAATCTCTTTGTTTTTAAAATAAATGTTCGATTGTGAGACACACGTTCGCTTCGATGAGAGTCGTTCCTGTGGTCGGACTCGGGACGCAGACGAACGTTCTAGAACAATGCGTTCGTCCGCATTGGATATTACAAAAATTTTGTAACCGTCGTTCGTTGCGGCATTGGAGATTTTCCCAATAGTCCAGTCGGTTTCTTATTTCCGTTGGGTTGGTCTACAGGTGGAGCCACCGAAACGATGAGAATCAACGAGAAAGGCGAAAACGAAAAGGAATAGCTTCTTCGCCATTTCTTTTAGGCCATTGTTTGTGCGAACTTGTGTTTCAGGAGAGTACATGTTTTCACGAAATATAAAGTTGAACAACTAAATTTTATTAAATAAAAACTTACTTGTCTCTTTCTCTTTCCACACACTCGTTGACTCGCACGTCTGGCTCGTCGCGTAGGCCCGACACGCGGTCTCGTCTCGAATTTCTTTTTCTCTTGACACACTCGTGTACTCGCACGTCCGTCTCGTTGGGTGTCCGGGCGCACTCTCTCGAGTTTCGTCTCGTTTCCGTCGTCTTCTGCTTCGGGCGCCTCCTACGTCCGACCGCGTCACCGCGTGGTGCTGCGGGCGGACGCTCGGTCGCGCGGGAATATTCGAAACGTCTAGCGCGCTTATTTCGTCGTAAACAGAGATTTCTCCAAGCGATTGTGTGCAACATTTGATGCTTAACAGACTCGTGGAAAAACACCACGTGTGGAGAGAGAAAGAGACAAGTAAGTTTTTATTTAATAAAATTTAGTTGTTCAACTTTATATTTCGTGAATACATGTACTCTCCCGAAACACAAAATAAGCGCGCGAGACGCTTCGAATATTCCCGCGCGACCGAGCGTCCGCGCGCAGCACCACGCGGTGACGCGGTCGGACGTAGGAGGCGCCCGAGGCAGAAGACGACGGAAACGAGACGAAACTCGAGAGAGTGCGCCCGGACACCCAACGAGACGGACGTGCGAGTACACGAGTGTGTCAAGAGAAAAAGAAATTCGAGACGAGACCGCGTGTCGGGCCTACGCGGCGAGCCGGACGTGCGAGTCAACGAGTGTGTGAAGAGAGAAAGAGATTCGAGACGAGGCCGCGTGTTGGACCGCGTGTCGGACATCTCATTAAGCCGGTAAGTGTTTTATGCCAAATATTTCAAGAGTATGTATATCGCGAATGCGAATGTGTTTTTTTTCGATGTGATGTGATCGTCTGCGATCCCCGCCGGTTTGCCGGCAACGCGTGGTGTCGATCACGCGTGTGAAACATAACCTATATTTCTCAAAAAATCTGAAATAAGAATCGATACTGGCGGCAAGCCGGCGTCGATCGCGGACGATCCCGTCTTATCGAGAAAAAAAAATTGTATACGAATTACCTGTTTGAGGTAATTGTAACAAATAATTTGTATGTAACTTGTGCGATTGGATTATTTTTACGAAAACGGGTTATTTTTCGTACGTGCAAATCGACACCACGCATTGTCGGCGAACGGACAATGAACGCAACCGATGTGTCTATTTTTTAAGGTGAAACAGTGTATTTTTAAATAACAACGGGTGAATATAGAAAATATTGGTTGCCGTTTCAGCAATGGATTTGTACGACGTCAAGAGCATGAGCTATCTTGCACAGCTAATGGAGAAAGCTGTTGTGAATGCTAAGAGTAGGCCGAACCAGGTACCATTGCACGTAGGCACAGCGATCATCTTGAAAGAAGAAGCGTCAGCCCTGCTGGCATCACGGCATTTCTCGAAATCGCCCTTCAGCGCAATATTCACAGAGGACTACTCGGATTTTGCGTATGCGTCCAGCATGTTCCAGGAAAACGAGAGAAAAATGGTACCTCCCAACTTCAAGTGGCACATCGTACCAATACAAGACACAGCAGATCTGAGAGGAAAAGACGAAATGTTCCCAGACAAGGCGCTTGGATGCGATCCAGGTAAACAGGCATTGCAATTTTTATTAACAATCAGCTTGTAATTTTTAAATAAATATAATGAATTTACAAATCGATCAACTAAGCTAAATTTCATATTTCTGGTCACAGAAATTAGCTCGACCGGTTGCATCGGAGATAGATTCATGAATTTTACACTCTGTGCATGATCCATCGAATACTGCTGAAAGGATTAGTTTTTGGTGAGTTACATTATCATTGCAGTTCCAATGCACACCAACGAAGCAAAGCAATTTTTTTAAAGGTCCTTAAAGCAGAGTTATAATCAAATGTATAAAATGTCATAATAATACTGGCATTAACTTTTTTAAGTTTGACCTTTCAAAACCATTGCTTCACTTAATTGGTGTGCAATGTAATACTGCGAAGACAATAAGACCTAACAAAGGCCAATCCTTGAAGCAGTGTTAATTGGATCACCCACTGGTGTAATACTCGCGAGTCTGCTTTCAAAGCAGCTGGTCAAACCCATCGGTATTATTTTTAAAGAATTCGAAAAATAATCGCATTTATTTTCAATTAAAAAATAATTGACTATCTCATCCCCCTTAAGGGGTTACATCACAGTAGAGCGCGAAAATTTAACTTTTTTTTGCGATTTTTTTTTGGAGTGGAATGAAACGCGAAAGGGTAATTTTTTTATAAGGATGTTCAGCATGTTTTCAAGTTAAAAAAAAAATTTGTTTATTAAACAATATAACAAAATGGCTGCCCAACAGCCGTTTCGCAGAAACGGCTGTTGGGCAGCCATTTTTTAATAAACAACCATTTAATAAAAACCATTTTTTAATAAACAATTTTTTTTAACTTCAAAACATGCTTAACAACATCCTTAAAAAAGAATTACCCTTTTACTTTTCATCCACTCTAAAAAAAAATCGCAAAAAAACGTTAAATTTCCGCTCTCTACTGTGATGTAACCCCTTAAGAGCATGTGAAACATCTACTCTGAGCCCAGTCGGTATCAAAATCTGTAATCAACCTTTTTTACGCATATTTGTATTTGCAGCTAAATGAAGAAATTCATTCACTGCGGATATCACCAGCGCAGTGAATGAATTTCTTACTTTATCTGCAAATCCATATATCCGTAAAAAACGTTGTTTACAGTTTGTATTACCGCAGTCGGTATTTCACATGCTCTTAAGGTGGTCTTCTATTGTGTATACCCATATTCAAGGTGGTTTATTTGGGAATTAAATTTAAAAACGGTTAAATGTACAGTGTTAATATTTTACAGTTATTTTAATTCATGTTTGAAGCAACATCGTGAATTTTTTCAAAGCATTTTATTGCAAATGAAACAAGATATTTAATGTTGCGCCGGTCATGTCGCGAAAAATTATTGTTAGATACAAACTTTAAAAAAAATACTATTCCTTATGAACATGGCTATGGTCTGAACGTCCATTTTTATTATTGCTTTATAATTACTATTTTTCCGGGCCACGAAAAGTGAAAATTTTACTGTAAAAATCAGAGTTTTATATTTGAAGCGACGCCATTTTGTCAATTTTTCATAAAAACTTTTTGTGGAGGCCCGAACGAAACCGTATTCGTCGAGAATAGAATAAAAAAAAGTTAGTTTCTGACGACGAGGATGGCCGGAAAAGATACACCCATGTAACAATAATTTTTCGCGACATGACCGGCGCAACATTAAATATCATCGTGGCTCATCTCATCGCGGCTCATCGTGGATTATCATCGTGGCCCTAAATATTCTGGTGGAGTACATGTCGGCCTATATCGAAGACGTGCAAGACGTGGACAAGTCTTTCAACACTGTCCTTGCGAGATTCGTAGCGTTGTGGGAAGAAGTACTTCTTGGATTTTCAAGAGTATATTCCAATGTCTATTCAAATCCGGCTTGTCTGAAGGTCGCGGCAGTCCCACCTGACGAAGAAGAGGTACTAAAATCAAAATATGAAGGTAACGAAGAATCCTCATTACTTAAGGAAGCAGAAGGACAAGCGATGCCGCTCAAAAGGCTGAAGATATCAGGAAATCCATCGGGAAAATGTTTCAAATGCGGTCTATTTGGACATTATGCAATGTCCTGTGGAGTAGTAATAATAAGTCCTACAGACTCTGAAAAGGATTTCGTCGAAAAGCCAGTACCTGAAAAAAACTCGACACGTGCCTTGCAGTCTTTTTGTTACAACTGCAGTACCGTGGGCCACACTCGACCGTATTGTCCTCTTCCCCTGCGAAAAGAAAAATATTGTTTTAAGTGCTTTACTCCGGGTGTCACTCTGGCGACTTGTCCGTTGCATTCCGAATGGCATCGTCAACAGGGAGGAAAGTTCGGCGCTGTAACCCGCGATAAGAATTTTAAGAGTCTTCTTATTCGAGTACCAGGAAAAAACGAAATGGCGTTTAAACATGTCGAAGTAAAGTTACCGCCAAACGCGAAGTTCGAAGACTGATTATTAGCTTATTAAGGATTTCGTAGAAAAGCCGGTACCTGAAAAAGAAGACTCGACACGTGCCTTGCAATAATTTTGTTACAACGGCAATCCCGTGGGCCACACTCGACCGTATTGTCCTGTTCCGCTGCGAAAAGAAAAATGTGCTTTACTTCGAGTGTCACTCTGGCGCCTTATTCGTTGCCGTCGGTACCGTTGCGTTCGGTACCGTCAACAGGGCGGAAAGTTCGGTGCTCAAACCAGCGATAAAAATGGTAAGATTCGTCTTATTCGAGTACCAGGAAAAGTCGAAAATTCGTTTAAGCATGTCGAAGAACAGTTACCGCCAAACGCGAAGTTCGAAGACTAATTATTATTATCTTATTATTAAGTAAACATAATTTACGCGATGTACGAAGACTGATTATTATTATCATTACATTCGACTTTCCGTATAGTCGCGACCACAGTTCTTTTCTTTCATCACCTTTGCTGTATAAAAAGCTTGTTACTTCTCTGATGTGTAATTCTCTTTGTTCGCTTATAAAGTAAAACCACATTCTTTCATTAGTAACTTTTCCTCATTTATTACTCCCAAATCGTAATCGGAATGCGCGTATCATGTGTGTTTTTTTTTATCTCGTGCATGAATCAGTTGCTTTTCTCGGTTTTTGTCGAAAAATCTAAGAAAAAAAAATCTAATTTTTCATTACAGATTCCTCTGCGGTAATCCATGTATAATTTTTTTTCGCCATTATTCAGATTTATAACCATTATTCATGTAATAGCAGCACATCCTAGTCAAGTAATTGAGAAGTTGCATGTAGCAGTAATACTGCATTGCCTCATTATTTGAACTATTTGTAAGACTCAAACTGACAAACACTGAGTATTCGCATAACAATATATCGATCTTGTACGTGACGAATCAATAAATCAAATAATATTTTTAACCAATTGTAGGAATGTCCTGTGGTGATGGAATCTCTTCGTCGACAGAGTCAAAGGCATTTCCGAGGGGTACCATCACCGCCACAAGCCAACAATCCGAAGTAGCTCGTAAAAGAAAAGCGAAACGAACGTTGTTAAAACATCTAAGATATCACGAGAATGATACTTTCTTCGAGCATCTTACAACGCTTGGCACCGCGACAATAGTAAGTATAAATGTCCGCTTTGTAAGGTCATTGTTATGACTTTTCACTTGAAACCAAGCATTCGATAAACAAATATTTTGAATACTTTCGTCGGATTATTACACTTGTCGGAAGCGATTATTTGTCGTTAGTAAATTATTTTCCTAAATTATTCGTATCCGTCACAAACAATTTTTTTAATGCGGAAATAATTATTGAACTTAATACAATATTACAAAATGTCGTTACGCAAAATTCGAGACGCAATTAATTAAAACGACTTCACTGGACATTTTCCACAACTGTGCGCTACGGTTTCGTCGACGCGTGACTTCGCAATATATTTCAAGATCTAATGGATACTTCCCGGCACTTGAGTTTAAAGTTTCTCCCTGTGACTTCCGAAGAAAAAATAGTTAGCGACACAAACCGTTCAGCTTCGAGCTTCATTCGAGATTGTCCACTCCGCTCAAACGGAGCGGAGTGGTCAATCGATATGCAGATAAATATTAATAGCATCGGTGGGAAGCGTTTGCATATTGTCTATATAGGTACTTTTACAAGACCACATTAACTTAGTGTATGTTTCTGTCTCTGAGTGTCCGCACAAAAACAGTTGCTAAACGTCCTTTAGTCGAGTCAATATGCTGCACAACAGTCGCAGTCACACAGGAGGAACTTGCAACTTGAAAACGTATATTTTGACCCCCTATAAAAATAAACCGGAGCAAAATGCACATTTAACGCATAAAGTAAATTGGGCCACGCGCACGAGTCCGAAACCCACAGCCCACGTTGAAAAGCCCATGAAAGCGTGTATTTATCACGGAAAGCGAGACGGAATCGAATGCGTGAATAGGAGAAAGCGAAAGTGTATAATACACCAAATGTACATACAGTGCAAGAGTCGCGTACGAAACGCCTCGCATGGACCTCGTCGTGTCCCTCGGGATGGGAAATCGTAGGTGGTTATATCGACTCTCATAATACTTACGACCCGGAACGACGTCGAGTCTCTCTTGCTCCATTTCTCTTTTTTTTCTCTCTTTCTCTTTTTCTGTCGCTATTTCAGAACCACGCAACGGCATTTAGTAACGGCAAAAAAAAAGAACAAGCGCAAAATGTGTATAAAGTCAAATTTGAAAACGAAATGTTGGAATTTATACACAAGCAATCCCTACAGTCGCTGCGACGATGTTTTCTTTAGCCCCCACCGATCGTGCTCCCCACGGCGACATTCTTACGCCCACATTACTTCCAACCGTGTCACGGTACAATCGGTAATGTCATTACCAGACAGTCCAGGGGATGTGATACACGCGAAAAGCTGGAATATCGCCGATGCCACCCTCTTCGCACTATTTCTTTCTTCCTCCTGTTCCACGAATATATTATTCGTCAAAAAGGCCTGAAATGTAAAAATTCGAATGTTACTAGCAATTTTATTTCCGGTAGAAGAATTAATTATGTGATTTTTAAATTTCTTTTTGGTTACTGAACTTCGTAATTATGCCACGATAATGGTGCGTTTATTTCCGGGGAATAAAACTTTTCGACGAAAAATTATTTGCCACATTCCTTTCGCTACTGTATTTCTTTTTTTTTTGCAGTTACGAATAAGGGATAGGGAATACCCAAGGGGCGTCGATGGATGAGATGAGCGGGTGATGTAGTCTTGCACAGGACGAGGGAGAAAGAGAGATGGTGAGAGAGGAAGAGAAAGAGAGAAAGGGAACGAAGGGTTTCGGGGGGGAACCTAAAGACCAGGGGATTATCTGCAGGATTTATTTTGCCATTTTGAAAGATAAAATGTGTAAAACCAGCGTATTCCTCTTTTGAATGAATTTAATACATATTCTACGAAAAATTGAATTTTATATAATAGATTTTATATTTCAACGCGATAAAATAGATCGAGTTAAGGTAGTTCTGTCGCTTCAAGCTCCTTTCGCAAAAGATTCCGAAAAATGAGAGCGAATTGCAAACATTTCTCGATAATAAAAGTATCTGAAAAAAATCATGCGTGCTATAGGTGGTATGAATAATAAAATTGTTGAGCCAAACTTCCGACACCTAATGTTTTTGTGTCGATGAAAATGATTCGTTTATTTTTCCGAACACGTATGATTTTTTCAATTTTTTAGAAAAGAAATGATTTAATAATAATAATAGTAATATTCGTGTATACGAATTTTTCAGAGTTCGCAAGCCGAATCGGATTCATCTAACGGTACCACGAGTCGACAGTTATCGAACGCTAACAGTGTTGATCATAATACGCAGCCACAAGTGTCAACCCCCGTTTATAGTAGTGAAGAAATAATCTGCAGCAGCGATTCGAAGATTATTAAGATCGACAATGAGAATCTGGAACCAATAGAGATGAAGAGTCAGTATGAAATTTGTTCGACAGCAGGATCCAGTTGCGCCAGCGTCGTCGAGGATAATCAAGGAAGTAATAACAACTTTCAAGAAGACGACAAACTGAAAAATGATGAATCCAACAGTACCACGTATGATGAATCGATTGATACAGAGGAGGATTCCAACAGCGACACAAACTACAGAGATGATGATGGAGATGATGATAGTGACGATGAAGATCCAGAAATTGTATTTGCAATGAACAAACTAAACAAAACATTGTGCCTACCGATACAACTGAAAGATTGGGTTACGAACATGGCAATGATTTTGATTGTCCTTGCTACCGCGATTCGTTCGAAATTTACGTACGCAACGATAATACTGATATTGAATCTCATGAATCAGATGTCTCGACGCGGCAACTTACCTACGACCAAGAGAAGTTTGTGGGCGATCTTGACAAGAAACGATAATGCAGCGATTGTGCGCCACTTTTATTGCCAGAACTGCTTGGGATACTTAGGTGATAGTAAAAACTCTCCACGGAAGTGCACAAACGTCGATTGCAAGTCAGGAGGAGTTACGAAATCAGAGATATCGTATTACATTCATTTAAAGATCAAACCTCAGCTAGAACAACTGTTTTCGAATGCAGCTGTAATAAAATCTCTCGGGTACCGATTCACACGTACGAAACGAAACGAAACAGCTGTAGAAGATATTTACGACGGTACCAAATATAAGCGATTGTGTGAGCCTGGTGGATTTCTGAATTATAGATATAACTTCACGTTCGGGCTTTTTGCGGATGGGTGCAAGGTATCGAATTCATCGAAGGCAAGCGCGTGGCCAATTATGCTAATGATAAATGAGTTTTCACCGCATACGCGAAAGAAATATATTATATTAGCCGGAATATGGGTAGACAAGCAACATCCGGATTTGAATCGCATTCTCTTACCAATAATTAAAGAACTGAATTCTTTATACGAAACGGGAATAACGTGGTACCATCAGATTGAAGATCGTACAATTACTAGCAAGTTCTTAACGGTTGTTTGTACGTTAGATTCCGCGGCAAGACCATTACTCTTAAATATGACTTTGTACAACGGCGAGTACGGCTGCACGTATTGCTACAATAAAGGAGAATCTGTGAAGGTACCGGGTGTTGTCCGAGTATTTCCGAACGAAGACGAACCATCTAGTTGTCGAACGGACAATGAGATTAGAGAAGACATGAAGCAAGCTCAAGAGACGAAAATGAAAGTCCATGGCATCAAAGGTTTCGCTGCAATAGCATGCCTGCGAGATTTCGATTTGGGATATGGGGTACCAGTGGATAGTATGCATAATGTGTACTTGGGTGTCGCAAAAACTCATCTCGGTTCTTTTTTGGAACGAAAAAATAATTGGTACATCGGAACTCCGAACAATAAATTGGAAATAAATTCAAGGCTAATGCAAATCCGTCCGCCTAGCAAAATCTCCAGAAAACCACAGCCTGTCGAAGAATCCGGTCATTGGAAAGCATCGCAGTGGAGAAATTGGGTGCAATGGTACGCGTTACCGTGTTTGGATGGGATAATATCCAAAAAGGAACACAAACATCTAGCATTGCTCTCAAGAGCGGCATTTATATTGAACAAAAGTAGCATTGGTACCAACGAAATTACGCAATCTCGTATTTTGCTAGATAAATTTGTCAAAGATTACGAAAAGATATTTGGCAGAAACATGATGAAGTACAATGTACATCTGTTAAATCATTTGACCGAGTCGGTAGAGCATTGGGGACCCTTTTGGACGCATAGTGCGTTTCCATACGAAGCCTGGAACAAAAAAATTGTTGACAAAGTTACTAGCGCAAACGGAAGGCCTTCGCAGATAGCAACACGTTATTCGTTGACGAGATTTATCGAAAACTCGTTGAATAATCCAGAAATTCCGCAAGAAGTCAAGAAAATGATAAATTCAACTTTGACGAGCGAGTTAAACACAAAGATGAATAATATGATCGATTCGAGTTCTTCAACATCTCGTCTACAGCTCCAAGGAATAAAACGAATGTGGAACGACAAAACGAAATACCGTGAATTGCGCGCATTATCTCTCGCTGGGTACGACCCGCCAAAAGAAATAGTCCGTTATCGGCGTGCGGTTATTAATGGTACCATCAAGTATTCGGCGATGGAAACAAGCAGTAAAAAAACTCGACATTGTAATCAGTATATTTATTGTGAATCTGTTCGGGAATACTTCGAGATCGTAGACATTGTTAAATTTTGGAACAAAAACAATGATTCGATCGTTCATGGCTTCTTCGTCAATAAATTGTTAACTTGCGGAAATGCATACGGTACCGAACATATTCAATATGTCGTGAAATCGAGAAGAACAATATTTCTCACTATTAGCGATCACGATGTACCGAAAATACCGGCGATTGTACTAAAAACATTGACCAACGGCAAACTCGTAATTTCTAAATTGTCCAATATGTGGGAAACGGATTAGTCACCAGTTATCGATCACGACGGCCAGAAACGATGGTACCGCTTTTCCCCACAGAACACGACATATATGATCAACATTTTTCAGCGAGACCATGAAACTATTTCGTTATTGTAAGTCCATGGTACCGTTGCAAATGTATAGTTATAAGGTCTAATCTAAAGTTTAACGATAACATATCTTCGTTTGCGAATTATTTTATTAAGTATACTGAACTACGAATTATAATAGTTGCAATGAAAAAACGAGAAAGTACAAACTATGGTACCAATTATTTACAAAAGAGAAAATCATTACATATCACATTTAGACATAACTTACGTAAGATACTTTATTTCGTAGTCGTCGATTGAATTGTAATTGTTCCGACAAATGAAAAAAAACATGAAAGCATTGAGAATGATAATCACATTATAAATGTATTTTAATGATAATGAATTGAAAACGAAAATACCATCATAGTATATAGTGAATATAAAACAGCACCTCCCCCCTCTCACTATTGCAAGAAAAAGAAGGCTATTGCAAGAAATACTGTTTTGAATATAACGGTATTTCAACGTCGTAAACGCTGCTTCTTTTCGTGTTTGAAACTGACCCGGTTGGCATTGAGCTGAATTTCGGTTGGTTTGTGGTTGGACCTTACTTGGGACAACTTCGGACCGACTGTTCAGAAATTTCTACAGCGGTTGGACGGCGGTTGGACATTAGTTGGGGCAACTTGAGACCGACTGTTCAGCAATTTCTGTAACGGTTGGACTGCGGTTGGATATTTGTTGGAACAGTTTCAGACCAACTGTTGAACAATTTCTACAATGGTTGGACAATGGTCGGACCCAGGTTCCATCACCCAGGGACAACCGATAAGCATTTTATTCGGCGGTTGGTGTTGCGTCGAGCTACCTATGCACAAACCGGTTAGCTTTGTATTCAGCGGTTGGTTGACAGTCGGTATTGAGTTACGGCGCCCAAAGTTCAACCGTTCTTCCATTTCCGTGACGGTTGATTATCCGTTGGTCCTGCGTTGAAAAAATCTAGAACCAACTGAGATTCAGTTGAGAAGAGCACGGTTGGTCAGCGGTTGATTTATTCAAAATGCTGGTTGGTTTCGTGTTCTAAACCGACCCGGTTGGAGTTTGGTTGATCTTGGGTGGGATATCGGTTGGTTTCGTGATTGGTCGATCTGCTAGGGCAACAGATGAATTTGGCTGAAAATTGCTACATAATTCTGAATTACCTTAATTCTGAAACACTTTTTTTAAATTATTTTTCAGATCATTTTTTAATAGTGTTAACCTACCACGATACAGTATTTCAGGTCAAAATGTATGTACAGGTCTCAATCTTCGCAGTTACAAGAACAATTTTTCTGAAACTTGCTGCGTACTCCTAATTTACTTTAACAAAAAGGTATTTTTATCAAATAGTTTTAACCTACCACAATATAGCTTGTCAGGTTGAGTTGTATGTACAGGTATCAATTTTCGCAGTCGTCAGAACCATTTTTCTTATACTTGCTGCGTACTCCTAAATTGAACGCAGAGGTACTTTTTAGAATAGTGTTAACATACCACGATACAATTTTTCAGGTTGCAATGTATGTATTAGTCACATTCTTCGCAGTCAATGGAACAATTTTTCTGAAACTTGCTGCGTACTCCTGATTTACTTTAACGCAGAGGTATTTTTTAAAAACAATTTTAAACTACCACGATATACATTTTCAGACCGAAATGTATGTAACGTTCTCAATCTTTACAGTCGTCAGAACAATTATTCTGATACTTGCTGCATACTCCTAAATTACTTTAACGCAAAGGCACTTTTTTAGATTATTTTTGCTTCCTCATTGAGGAAGCTTTGTTTTCGAGAATTTTTTTTTTTCGGGATTATCATGTCAGTTCGTTCAGAATCACCTAAAACACCCAGAAAAATGGTTTAGAAAAAGTGGCCGTATGTGTGCGTTCGTGCGTGCGTGCCTGCGTCAAATTTGGCATGCAAGTAGAGTGGTAACTGCTCTTCAAGTGTTGTGATTTTTGAAAAAATGTATACATGAATACAGAATATATAGAATATTTAATTTTTCGAAAAAATGTCGTACACTCTCTAACTTTCGTAAAAAATCAACGACTCAGCTAAATAGTTCTTCATAACTAAAGACACTTTCAGTGGAGTTCGCTATTGCATTTCGACGAAATCGTTAAAGCGGTTCGGATTTGATTGAATTTTGAATTTTACGAAAAAAATGCATTTTGCCCTAAATCACGTTGAATATAAACAAATGAACTGAAGTGTTCTACTTGAAGCAAACAAATGAACTGAAATGATCGGTAAAGTCGTTGGGATTTTACGACATTTTGAATTAAAAAAATAGATTTCCGCTATTACTTCCACAAAAATTAGGAAAGTAACACAAAAATTTGGAGTCGAAATGATAATGATAATCGAAATGAGATGTAACGGTGTTTGTAACGGAGTTTTCTTTTGTTCGAATAAAAAAGAGTTGCAAAGTAGAACTTTGCACATTGCTTCCTTATTAATTTCTCTTTTTCACAAAGCTTCCTCTATGAGGAAGCCAAAGTTAATAAATAAGCTTCTGCATAGAGGTGGCTTTGTGAAAAAGGGAAATTAATGAGGAACCAATGTGCAAAGTTCTACTTTGCAACTTTTTTCGATTATTTTTAAATTGTGTTAACCTATCACAATACAGTTTTTCAGGTCGAAATATATGTATATGTCTCAATCTTCGCAGTCAATATAACAATTTTTCTGAAAGTTGCTGCGTACTCCTAAATGATTATATGGCATCGGTATTTTGTTAGGATTATTTTTTAAATCATATTTAAACCGTTCGGAGCGCGAAGCGCGACGTTCAAACCATACGGAGCGCGAAGCACGACGTCCAAACCGTACAGAGCGCGAAGCGCGACGTCCAAACCGTTCGGAGCGCGAAGCGCGACGTTCAAACCATACGGAGCGCGAAGCACGACGTCCAAACCGTACGGAGCGCGAAGCGCGACGTCCAAACCGTTCGGAGCGCGAACCGCGACGTTCAAACCATACGCAGCGCGAAGCGCGACGTTCAAACCATACGGAGCGCGAAGCACGACGTCCAAACCATACGGAGCGCGAAGCGCGACGTCCAAACCATACGGAGCGCGAAGCGCGACGTTCAAACCATACGCAGCGCGAAGCGCGACGTCCAAACCATACGGAGCGCGACGTCCAAGTGAGTGCCTTAAAATGACACCAGGGAAAAATGTCCCGAAGGGACATTTTTGCCGCAGGGTCATTTTCCGGGGGGCTTGGGGGGCAGAGCCCCCCCAATCGGGGGCTTGGGGGGCGAAGCCCCCCAACAGGAAACCCGACGCCCCGAAGGGGCGCCGGGTTGCTTGTTTAATTTTCTTCGGTTGTTGCCTTGTTTCCTTCGGCGTTGGTAAATCAGTTTTTGACTCCATCAACGCTTTTGCTTGTCCTCGAGTCATCATCCTATTTTGTGGTTGTGCGACATTTTTTTTGAGGATTCACAACAGCTGACCTGGTTACTGCTACGCTTTCATTGGCTACCAACGTTTCTGGCTCTTCCTTAACTGCTTCAATCTTTTCTTCAGTCGTCAATGAATCCCACCATTGTTTTTCATAATCAGTTTCTTCCTCTAGTTCAATTTCTTCATCGCTTTCCCCATCATATTCATCATCTTCCAACAGGGCCATAATTTGAGCATCGGTAAGGTCTGCGGTAATGGATGCATTGGTTATGTAAATTTCTCCATCACTCACAAGAGGCTCCGAATCCACTGGGTTTCGAGAAAGAGCGTCTGCATTAACGTTTGACACCCCAGCCTTATACACAACCTCGTACTCGTATTCTGCTAATTTCAATCTCCATCTTAACACACGTGCATTTCCATCCTTACAACTTCGGAACCACGTCAAGGGTTTATGATCGGTTACCAGGGTAAAAATTCTACCATACAGATACGGACGATAATGTAGCACACTATATACGATCGCTAGAGCTTCTTTTTCATAAGTATCATATCGCGTCTCAGCCTCATTTAGTGTACGTGAAGCGTATGCCATTGGTCTGTCTTCTCCGATTTTTCCTTGTGATAATATTCCCCCAATGGCATAACCGGAAGCATCGGTTGTTACAATAAAACTTTTTGAAAAATCTGGAAAAATAAGAACTGGTTCTGTACATAAGCAATGTTTAAGTTTTTCGAAACTTTCTTCTTGAATCTCCCCCCACATAAATGGCGTATCTGATTTTAGAAGAGTGGTCAAAAATTAGCTTGGCTAATTTTGCATATCCCTCAATAATTCTTCGATAATATCCGGTTAATCCCAAGAATTGTCTAATATTCTTCACATTTCGTGTTCGAGGAAATTCTTTTACTGCTTTCACTTTCTTAGGATCAGGTTTTAATCCATCTTCCCCAATTAAATGGCCCAAATATCCGACTTCTTTTTTCAAAAACTCACACTTGTCTGGTTGTAAAGTCAAATTCGCCCTTTTTAGCCTATCAAATAATTTTTTACACTTTTCATTATGTTCCTCTAAACTTCGTGCATACACCACAATATCATCCAGATAAACAAATAATTCTTGACCCTGTAAACCGATCAATGCCATATCCATGGCTCTTTGAAACGTAGGAGGAGCATTCTTCAAACCCATAGGCATACGAATATACTCATAATGCCCATAAGGTGTGGTGAATGCTGTCTTATGACAATCATCCGGATGCATCTTAATCTGATAAAACCCAGATGCAAGGTCGAAAACCGAGAAATATTTTGCACCGCCCAACTGATCCAAAATCCCGTCAATATTTGGCAACGGATAAGCATCTCCAATAGTCTTTTCATTCAATTGTCTGAAGTCAAGCACCACACGCCATCGTTTATTCCCTTGCGAATCTGGTTTCTTTGGTACTACCCATAAAGGAGTATTATACGGTGAACTTGAGGGCCTAATCAGTCCTGTTTCTAAAAATTCTCCTATTTGTTTACGGATTTCTTCTTTATGAATCTCCGGGAAGCGATACTGTTTGGAATTAACTGGAAACTCATCTGTAGTGGGTATTCTATGCATTACTACATCGGTGGCGCCTAACGTTTCTCCTCCCAGATGGAATATTTCAGCACTGTCTCGTACCAATTTTTCCACCGCGGTCACTTCATCTCCAACCAAATGATCTAATCTTAATAGCTTCCTAACTTGTTCATACCTATCATTCCGTTTTTCATCTGTTATTTCATTTTCAAAAGTAAAGCACTGTTCATCCGTCATAAATCTCAATCCCACCAACGGCCCTGAATATTCGTAAGCAACTTCAGATTTTCTTTCTTTATTTCACACAATTCCCCGATTTACTGGTACAAACTCGTCATTAATTTCTTTTTCTTTTGAGGATTCAACTCGTAGGACTTTTGAATTAATTAATTTATTAAATGACTGAAAGAGAAACAATACTACAAGAATGATAATCGAATAAAATTTCTTATCAATAGATTCTATTGACGCATCTTTGGATTTCAGCGATTCTTCCCGGGCAATTGAAGACCGAAGAAATCTACTTTCTTTCTCTTCAGGTTCCATCTGACTGTCTCTAACTACGGAAACCTTTTCCATTCTTTTAGATTCTTTATGAATAATTTTATTTGATTCCTTAAGATTCACATCACATTCTGTTAAATTGTTACAACTATCTTGTTTATTTAATACCGGGAGATTCTTTCCGAACCTAACAGTTATTCTCGATCGAACCCTTTTATTACTGTTTGTTTGATTTTCACCGATCTGAATTTTTTCACCGACTGGATTCTCGACCTCTCTAACAACAGGACTTTCAATATCTTTGACAACAGGAATATCAATATTTTTCACAACAGGACTCTCAATATCTTGGACAACCGGAATATCAATATTTTTCATAACAGGACTCTCAATATCTTTGACAACCGGAATATCAATATTTTTCACAACAGGACTCTCAATATCTTCGACAACAGGAATATCAATATTTTTCATAACAGGACTCTCAATATCTTTGACAACCGGAATATCAATATTTTTCACAACAGGACTCTCAATATCTTCGACAACAGGAATATCAATATTTTTCACAACAGGACTCTCAATATCTTCGACAACAGGAATATCAATATTTTTCATAACAGGACTCTCAATATCTTCGACAACAGGAATATCAATATTTTTCACAACAGGACTCTCAATATCTTCGACAACAGGAATATCAATATTTTTCATAACAGGACTCTCAATATCTTTGACAACCGGAATATCAATATTTTTCACAACAGAACTCTCAATATCTTGGACAACAGGACTTTTATTGTATGTATGTATGTATGTATGTATTCTTTACTGCTTCAACAGGGTTACAAAGGGTTCCCTATAGCAGGGGGGGAGGGGGCGGCTTTTGTACAATATATTTTTCCTTAACAGTTAGTCTTATATGTTTAACGCGAAGGCTCTTAGCATTAGGCATCGCCCTACGTAGTTTGCAATATCCACCACGCGCTGATGTCGATCGCTTCTGTTGTCGCTCCGTTCGAGAGGACAGCGAGTCCTCCGCTACCTCGTCCCCTGCTGCATTCCTTGATTGCGTCGGCCCAAGTGCAGTTGAAGTTTTGCAGGTAGTTCGGCTGCGTGTTTGGTTTCTCGGTAAGCCAAGTCTCGTAGATGCACGTGATCTGTGATTGTTTTAGAATACTACATTGTTCTGTGTTTGAAAAGCCGTGGACGTTCCAGAATACGATTGAGACCCCTGAGTTTGATGGTAGTTTTTTGAGTGCGAACTTGTTGCAGACGGATGACTTCGGTTTGTCGCCAGGGTTCGTTGCAGAATCTTCAGTTGCTCCTCTCTGCCGTCCCAGTGATACCAGACGCCGTCGATTTCCAGTTTTTTATACGCTATCTTTACTTCCTTTCCCTCGTCTCGATGTTTCTTTGCTAAATCACGGATTTGCTTGCCTGTGTGCCTCTCCTTATATGTGAGTTCCGGGTTGATATATATATCTCTTCCTCGTAGTTGCTTTTTCTTCTTCATTATTTCGTTCTTCGTCTCCCAGCTGTCCAGTTTTACGGCGTACATCTTGTTTTTGCCGATGGGGATAGATCGTTGTTCCGTTATTTTCCCGTCAACCCCGAATTCCGCTGCGAGAAAATTGTTTATCGATTCCTTAACATTTTTTGGATCTGGGGTAATTCCTTTGATTATGATGTTATTTTTCAGTTCGGCCTTCTCCAGGTTCTCGATCTTGCGTTCCAGTAATTCGATTTTTCTTTCATCTATGCTGGACGTCGCCGGTGCCGTGTCGTTTTTGGCCTCGAGTTTCTCCAGTCTGTCCTGCGTGTTTTTCTCTCTCTCATTCGCGTTAGTTTCCAGCGTTACAACTCTTGCCTCTAATTCCTTGTGTGCCTTGATGAGTTCGTCCTTTATTTCGATGAGGTTTTTTTCGTGCTTCTCGGCCGCTTGCGCAATTTGGCCTCTCATGTCGCTGAATTGTTTGTTGTTGTCTTCGCCCATTTTCCGGAGCTGTTCGAGTATTAAATCCATGTTGTGCGGTGTTTGTTGGTCTGTTTTTTGTAGTACGGTTTTTTCGGTGCTTTGGAGCTGCTTATCTGTTGTATTTTCTTTCGAAGGGGGGGATCGGGTGATCTTCGTGGAGCTTTTAAAGGCTTTCAACTCCCGCTCCTCGTTTGGACGTGGGTGATTTTCGAAAGCTACTGCTCTTTTCCTCTTCAAAAAGTCTCTAATAGAGCCGACTGAGTTACTTTTTTCTCTCTGCAGCAGTTGTATGTTACTCGGTCGGCCTCTTACCCTCGGCGAGCTATACCCACAGGGATCTGAGTTCGTACTTTCGCCGGTCGGAGGCGCTGTCGCGATATCGATTTTATCGTTGATCGGCTTACTCGCGTGGGTCAGTGGAGATGCTGGTGTTTGTCCAGAGATGTCACCACTAGACATTTGGCTCTTCGTGGGTTCCCCTTCCGTCTCTCCCTTTGGATAACCTCAAAAGCAGAAATCCGCTTGATTTCGGCAGAATATTTTCAGCGTACCTCAATATATATCCATGGAATTTTTCTACAGGTGTCTTCCCGGAATCCCCCTTCCTTCGATCTTACTGAGAAATTCCTTTTTTGGGCTATAATACGGTAGGTTTTTGCTAATTTGACAGGAGCTATTAGTACACGCGTCCTTCTTCGTCGTGCGCCTCCACGAGCCCCCAACAGGACTTTTATTAGTACTATCAACTGGATTCTGGATTTTATTATCATTAATGAAATCCCCCAAATTTGCATTATCTGCTTCCTTTGAACATTTCACCCACTCATCCCTTGAAACAGGATTTGTTCCCATTGGTGATTGAATGAAATTGGGTGATGATTCCGGAATCATATCTAATACCGGTATTTCCACCGTAACCTTACTATGGTGATGATTGGTTATGTAGACATATGCTTTACCTTTACAACTTCGTACCTTTCCTTGGTGAATCTCAATTCTATCCCCAGCCTTTAAGGTAGGTAAATATCCTTCTTTCACGTCATCATTTCGAATTCGTACGAAGAACAATTGGGTGGAATTGGGAGGTATTACCATACTTTCTCGGGTGTGAAAAGGAATAATACGCTTTCGAATCTCAAGTTGGATATCCCCATAATTTATTTTTTGCCAGATTATCACGGAAATATTCTGTTGATAAGATTCCCGACTGTTGAATTGGAAAATCATGATCAACAATATGAAAAATAGTTTCTCTCCCCAAAGTAATTATTTCTACATAACCCATTGTATAAACCGTATTTTTGGTAATTCCACTCAATCTCAGGATTTCATCGCGATAAATCGGTATACCCGCGTGAACGAACTTTCTTTTTATTACATTTTTACTTGCTCCAGAATCCAGCATTAATAACAGCCCCTCCGATTCTCCTGCACTTTTTAATAAAATAGTTGGTGATACAAGCTCGGTATAATTTCTAGCAATATAAACATTTGTTATTCGCGGCTCTAGGCAGAATCTACTGAAAAATTGAGTGTATGGGTAGGGTACACATTGGGATTGCCCTCCACCTGAGCACCCAATACAGGCGGGACTGGACCATTTCCCGATGCGTTCATTGGACCATATCTGGATGCACGTACTTGACATTCAGTAATTACATGACCTGGTTGCTTACAATAGTTGCACGCAAATAATGACTGCCCCGAACTTCCCATCATTGGTGGACGACTGGGACAATCTCTTGCAATAAGTCCCCAATTTCGGCAAACGTAACATTGTTTTCGTGGTGGAAAACCTCCCGGAACATTCGACCCAGTTGATCCTCCAATCTGATAACAAGTTTCGACTGAATGTCCCCTTCGACCGCAATTTTTGCATGGGATAGAAAAACATTTATCCGCATGATGCCCTCGTTTGTTACATATTTGACACACCGTCAACTGATCCATGCCAATTGGAGGCAGAGATCTACATTGATCAGCCACATGCCCGAATGCGCCACATTTGTGACATCTCACCAGTCCACTATTATTACCTTGGATGGGCCCACCCCGACATCTATCAGCCGTGTGACCCATTCTCCCACATATCTTACATTGTAATTGTGCAGGTTTTCCGTGTATACTCCAGCAGGTCTCTCCCGTGTGACCAATTTTTTTACATACGGAGCAAACGGAAATATTTCCGCTCGTTGATTTCTCGATGGGTTTCTCATTGGGCTTAGGTTCATTATCAACTACATTTATACTCGTCTTTTTTCTATTTTCTCTGAATCTTTATTTTTTGTTGTATCATTTTTTGTCAGTTTTTCAATATCCATTAATTCCCTCTCAATGGCTTTGGCTTTATTTATAGCACTAGTAATATTATCATGCTCTCCTATACCCCTCCGAATTTCATCTTTTAAACCCCGTTGAAAACATTTAACCGCCATCTCTTCTAACCTGTTTTTCATTTGGGGTGATTCCCGCGTGTTGGCTCGCATGAGCATTTATTATTTGATTGATCAATGACCGCACTTTATCACCAAAATCGTCCACTGAATCTGATTGCCGTTGATAACTTCCTCCCATTTCTCCTATTAACTGATACATATCTCGCGGTGGATCATAAGTTTTATTCAAATGATTAATGAATTCACCCGTATTTGTGAATGGGATCTTCGAGATTCTATTCCAAACCTTAGAGAATAATTTCGTTTTTGCAAGCCTTAATAATTGTTCGTCATATTGTTCATCAATCATAGCTTTCGCATCCTCCAACCCTGCTATGAAACGAGGTAAATGATCGCGATGCCCATCAAAATCAGGAACCAATTTTAACGCCTCTCTCAAAAGTGGTAAAGCGCTAGTATCCAAAGCCGGTCGAACTGGTACAGACATTTTTGTGTTTTTTATTTTTACTTCTTCTACTTCACTGTCACTGGAATACCCCGCAAATGGAACCTTTTCAATTTTTTTCAAAAAATCCTTTTTGGATCAACTAGGCCTTACGGTGCGATTCCCGTCAAAACTGTTGTCACTAGTATTTCTCGATTCTTCACCACTTTCTATTTTTTCGTTAGATTGTTTTGCACCACGTCGCAATGCCCTTTCGTCTAAATATTCACTGACAATTTTATCCTCAATTTTCTGTTGAGAACGCGTGTTCATTACCACTTTTACCGATTAAGATTTGTTATAATTATTATTTACACACAATGTTAGCATAACATGATACCACTTCAATAAATCACTGATAATAACACCAAGATGCACAACCATATGTCAGAAATACTCTTTGCTAAATCCCGGACGAGCCCCCAATTTTGTTATGTCGTGGATTGTGGGGGCTCGTGGGGGCGCACGACGAAGAAGGACGCGTGTACTAATAGCTCCTGTCAAATTAGCAAAAACCTACCGTATTATAGCCCAAAAAAGGAATTTCTCAGTAAGATCGAAGGAAGGGGGATTCCGGGAAGACACCTGTAGAAAAATTCCATGGATATATATTGAGGTACGCTGAAAATATTCTGCCGAAATCAAGCGGATTTCTGCTTTTGAGGTTATCCAAAGGGAGAGACGGAAGGGGAATCCACGAAGAGCCGAATGTCTAGTGGTGACATCTCTGGACAAACACCAGCATCTCCACTGACCCACGCGAGTAAGCCGATCGACGATAAAATCGATATCGCGACAGCGCCTCCGACCGGCGAAAGTACGAACTCAGATCCCTGTGGGTATAGCTCGCCGAGGGTAAGAGGCCGACCGAGTAACATACAACTGCTGCAGAGAGAAAAAAGTAACTCAGTCGGCTCTATTAGAGACTTTTTGAAGAGGAAAAGAGCAGTAGCTTTCGAAAATCACCCACGTCCAAACGAGGAGCGGGAGTTGAAAGCCTTTAAAAGCTCCACGAAGATCACCCGATCCCCCCCTTCGAAAGAAAATACAACAGATAAGCAGCTCCAAAGCACCGAAAAAACCGTACTACAAAAAACAGACCAACAAACACCGCACAACATGGATTTAATACTCGAACAGCTCCGGAAAATGGGCGAAGACAACAACAAACAATTCAGCGACATGAGAGGCCAAATTGCGCAAGCGGCCGAGAAGCACGAAAAAAACCTCATCGAAATAAAGGACGAACTCATCAAGGCACACAAGGAATTAGAGGCAAGAGTTGTAACGCTGGAAACTAACGCGAATGAGAGAGAGAAAAACACGCAGGACAGACTGGAGAAACTCGAGGCCAAAAACGACACGGCACCGGCGACGTCCAGCATAGATGAAAGAAAAATCGAATTACTGGAACGCAAGATCGAGAACCTGGAGAAGGCCGAACTGAAAAATAACATCATAATCAAAGGAATTACCCCAGATCCAAAAAATGTTAAGGAATCGATAAACAATTTTCTCGCAGCGGAATTCGGGGTTGACGGGAAAATAACGGAACAACGATCTATCCCCATCGGCAAGAACAAGATGTACGCCGTAAAACTGGACAGCTGGGAGACGAAGGACGAAATAATGAAGAAGAAAAAGCAACTACGAGGAAGAGATATATATATCAACCCGGAACTCACATATAAGGAGAGGCACACAGGCAAGCAAATCCGTGATTTAGCAAAGAAACATCGAGACGAGGGAAAGGAAGTAAAGATAGCGTATAAAAAACTGGAAATCGACGGCGTCTGGTATCACTGGGACGACAGAGAGGAGCAACTGAAGATTCTGCAACGAACCCTGGCGACAAACCGAAGTCATCCGTCTGCAACAAGTTCGCACTCAAAAAACTACCATCAAACTCAGGGGTCTCAATCGTATTCTGGAACGTCCACGGCTTTTCAAACACAGAACAATGTAGTATTCTAAAACAATCACAGATCACGTGCATCTACGAGACTTGGCTTACCGAGAAACCAAACACGCAGCCGAACTACCTGCAAAACTTCAACTGCACTTGGGCCGACGCAATCAAGGAATGCAGCAGGTTACGAGGTAGCGGAGGACTCGCTGTCCTCTCGAACGGAGCGACAACAGAAGCGATCGACATCAGCGCGTGGTGGATCTTCGTGAGGACAACTTTACCAAATACAACTACTATTATCGGCACGGTCTACTTTAGACCAGACCTGCAGATAGAGCCTATTTTAGAGTCACTTCAAATTCTTCTAAACGAGATCGCGATAAAATACGAAGATGAACTGATAATTATAGGTGGCGATTTTAATGCGCGAGTAGGAGACAAACCTGTACGACACAATAATATCAAGTGACCCATGCTCCAATGCCCAATTTATGAGCCATACAGGGAACACTACCTGAGCGATTATCTAGCTTTAGGAAGAACGAACGATGTCGCGATAAACATGATGGAAGAGCGAAACCCGAAAAACCTTTTAAAAATTGCAAACTACGTAGGGCGATGCCTAATGCTAAGAGCCTTCGCGTTAAACATATAAGACTAACTCTTAAGGAAAAATATATTGTACAAAAGCCGCCCCCTCCCCCCCTGCTATAGGGAACCATTTGTAACCCTGTCGAAGCAGTAAAGAATACATACATACATACATACATGTCGTGGATTGCAATTTTCGAGATACAAATTATATAAAGGCAAAGGGAAGAAGATCTCCCCCTATTACACTGTGGTATCGCTGTGACTCGGCAAAACACGAAGGTGTTCCGTTTAGAGCCTATCTTTTCAGGCAAAAGCTCGGGAAGGAACTTGAAGAAGTAGTTCTGACTTGAAAATATTTTCAACACACTAAATAAAATAAAGAAAGTACACTTACCCCTGTGATTTCAATCGACACAAATGAAAGCTAATTGGAAGTTCCCGAAAAGCCGCTGAAGTAGCAGTATAAGTTTATGAAAATCCGCTGTCGGTGCCGTCCGTTCTCCAAATTTCCCCCACAGATCGTTGTAAGAAAAGACCAGCGACGAAAGATACCGATGAAAGTACACGACAGACGATTTTGATGTTTCTTGAATAAATGTTTATTTTTCCTCGCTTATTTGAGCGGGAAAACGTTGCAAAAATTAAATTTCTTCAAGGTTCACAAATTTTAACAAGGAGTGGTTTATAATTTTCACAGGTATTTCCAATTAATCGTTCACAATTTATCGGTGGTTGTTCACAAATTTTTGCTTAAAATATTCACAGAGTTTTTCAATTAAATGTTCACAAATTTTTACTTAAAATATTCTCAGAATTTTTCAATTAAATGTTCACAAATTTTTGCTTAAAATATTCACAGAGTTTTTCAATTAAATGTTCACGGATTTTTAGTCGATATATTCACAGAGTTTCTCGATTAAATGTTCACAGATTTTTTTATTAAAATATTCGTAAAAGGTTTTTAAATGTTTCTTTTTTTTCTCTGAACGAATTGCCCGGTAAATCGCACTCCCACTGTCTTGGCGCGTGGCGGTCAACTGGTGCGTCGCTCGCACTACCGCCCCCACACTCTTCATTCCCAACAGCTCCATTCACATCGCACTCTCTCGCATTCCCGTTATTCCAACCACTCGTCTCATTCCTCCCGCTCTAAATTCTATAATATTTATAGAAATTTTTCCTTGCTTTAATTTAAAGTTTTACAGATGTGTTTCACTAACTAAATTCTTGATTATAAATAATTACTTAATTAGTTACTTTTTTCCTTTATTAGACATGCGCGCTTCGCGCGCCAACCCCAGGGGGGTGGGGGGGGCTTCGCCCCCCACCCCGCGCACTTCTCGCGCTCCCCCCACCTCAGCGCTTTAAACCTATGTAACCAAACACAGATTAACTTAACCCTACCTAACTTAAACCTACCTAGCTCTTAACTCTACCTAACTTAACCTTATCTAACTGAACCCTACTTAACTAAACAGTACTTAACCTAACCCTACTTAATTTAATTCTACCTAACTCGGGACCCCCATCCCTCAGAACCTCTATCCCTCGGGACGTCCCTCCCATCCCTCAGAATCCATATCCCTTGGGACTCCCATACTTGAAATACATATCCCTCGGGACCTCCATCCCTCAGAACCCCTATCCCACGGGATATCCCTCCCATCCTTCAGAATCCATATCCCTCGGGACCCCTCATCTCTCAAAACCCCTATCCCTCGGGACTCCCATACTTGAAATACATATCCCTCGGGACCCCCATACTCGGAAGGGTTAAGTTAGGTAGGGTTAAGTTAGGTAGGGTTAGATTAGGTAGGGTTAACTTGTCCCTCGGGAACTTCCATCTCTCGGGAACCTCCATACTCGGGAACTCCCATACTCCGAACCCATATGCCTCCGGAACTCCCATACTCCAACCCCTATGCCTCGGGAACTCTCGTACTCGGAACTCCTTTCTCTCGGGAACTCTCGTACTCGGAACTCCTTTCTCTCTGGAACCCCTGTATTTGGAACCCCTATCCCACGGGAACCCTCATGGGGCTTAGAAAAATTCTACCTCCAGTGTGTCATTTGACCCCGGCCTTCACGAAAAACTCGCTGAAAATTCCATGGCCTACTTGATACCACTCGCTGAAAATGCTATGGCCAACTTGGTACCACTCGCTGAAAATTCCATGTCCAACTTGATACCACTCGCTGAAAATTCCATGGCCAACTTGATACCACTCGCTGAAAATGCTATGGCCAACTTGGTACCACTCGCTGAAAATTCCATGGCCAACTCGATACCACTCGTTGAAAATGCAATGGAATCGTTGCCATGGCAATGGTCGCCAAGGTAACGATTGCTAAGGCAATGGTTGCCATGGTAACGGTTGCCATGGAAACGGTTGCTATGGCAATGGTTACCATCCGAGCGGTTACTATGGCAATGGTTGCCATGGAAACGGTTACTATGGCAATGGTTGCCATGGAAACGGTTACTATGGCAATGGGTGCCATGGAAACGGTTACTATGGCAATGGGTGCCATGGAAACGGTTACTATGGGAATGGTTGCCATGGAAACGGTTACTACGGACCACCCCGTGGGGGGGGGGAGGAACTGGGGCATGCTGACCCCACCCCCCACGGTTGCTGACCCCCACTCGATACTTGACACGGCGACGGCGGCGGCGGCGAGATCTTTTTATAATATAGAGAGATTTGGGGGCTACGCCCCCTGCGCGCTTCGCGCGCTTCCCCCCTTGACGCCGTAAACCTGATTAACTTAACCCTACCTATCTTAATTCCACCTAATTTAATCCTACCTAACGTAACTCTACCTAACTTAACCCTATCTAACTTAACCCTACCTAACTTAACCCTACCTAACTCAACCCTACCTAACTTAACCCTACCTAACTTAACCCTACCTAACTTAACCCTACCTAACTTAACCCTACCTAACTTAACCCTACATAACTTAACAATATCTAACTTGACCCTACATAACTTAACAATATCTAACTCGACCCTACCTAACTTGACGCTACCTAACTTAATTCTATCTAACTTAATCCTACCTAACTTAATTCTATCTAACTTAATCCTACCTAACTTAATTCTATCTAACTTAATCCTACCTAACTTATTTCTATCTAACTTAACCCTACCTAACTTAACCCTACATAATTTAATCCTACCTATCACGGGACCCACATCCCGCAGAACCCCTATCCCTCTGGACGTCCCTCCCATCGCTCAGAATCCATATCCATCGGGACCCCCCTTCCGTTCCTCAGATCCCCTATCCCTCCAACGCGCGCTCACATGTCCGTTTTTCATTTTCCAAAACCATAAATCCCCCAAGGCCTGATTTTTCTAAGTCCTTTTGCAAAAACATAGGCGCCAAAGCGCGGATCTTTCCATGATCTTTTTCAAAAACATAGACTCCGAAATACCAGATTTTTCTTAGTGCTTTTCCAAAAACATAGGCCCGCCAAGTCATGACGGGCCTATGTCCGTATATAAAAAATATCGAGATCTTTTTATAATATAGAGATAATATATCTGGGTATTTTATAATACCGAGAATAGGGGGCCTTAAGAGACTTAGAAAAATTCAGGCCCCAGGGCCCCTTGAAGGACTTAGGAAAAATCATCCGAAGTCCCTGCTCAGGTCACCTTCACCGTGCGGTTTGGTGAAGCTGACCCCCCCCCCTCGATTATTCTACACGGCGGCAGCGGCAGCGGCAGCGGCGGCGGCGGCGGCGGCGGCGGCGAGATATTTTTATTATATAGAGAGATAATCTCTTTAAAAAAATACTAGTAAACGTATGATTCCCCTGAATATTAATAATCAATCAAGGAAAAGTTATTTTTGTTTGATAATGAATTATATTTTCATAAAACGTCCCTCGAATCGCCGGCGATCCCTTCCATGTAGTCTTCTTGCATTCATCCCTCCTTCCTTCCCTCTGATTTGACGATCGTGATGTTACGTGACTTTATCCGTCCTCCTTTGCCCTGGTGGGGATGTTGCTAAGCGAGGTGTTTCGTTGTTTGTCTGCCGCTTCTGGGTGGTAATTCTGCGTCGTGGGTTGGCGTTTCATTCGCACCGGATGGTGTGTTGTTTCACACCTCTGGTTGATTTCTGCTCGATCGATTCTTTCTTATCTGTCTACTGCTTATTCTAATTACATTACGCTAGCAGATACTGGGTGATCGCATTGATAATTATCATAAATTCTTAATCTCCAGCAACTAAAAATACTTAATTTCTAAGTTCTATTATTTATCCCTATTTTTCTATTTTCTTCTTAAGAATTGTCTCGACCTGACCCATAAAAATAAATCATTAATAAACAAAATTTATCTTCATCTTTTATCATCGAGACCCCGCCGTTGCTCCTTTATTTTTAATTAATTGTAATATTTTACCCCCGATTTCTCACGCAAGAATGAATGCCAGGAAAATATTCTTTTGAGACACCCAATAGATCCGCGCTGTGTGGTTTTGCAAGCAATCACTTGCCCGCACGTGCCTTAACCATTCTCTCGAGCTTCCGAACGCATGGACACCCGACCCTATATCCGATAAGATAAGACGTGCCGGCCTGCGCTCGGACTCCTTTGCCCGTGGTCATCAGGCTACACATCATTCCTCATACATTCGGGACTCTTGTGTGTGTGCGCTCTCGACTGTGCTCGTTCCCTGTTTCTTTCCTTTCTCCATCCATTCGCATGAGAAATTCTTGTGATTTTAATTCGTGTAGTCCCGAAAATCGCGGGACGTAACACCTCCAACCCAGAATACGACTGCGGAGAAACGGGATGTAGTCATCCGTATGTAATCGTACCAGAACGGCCAGACACACAGAATCCATCGTCCTCGTCGTCGCCTTCTGACCGATCGGCATCACCTCCACGAGTACCCGCATCATCACCGTCTCCACCAAGTCCTACGACATCTCAGGCGTCGACCGTCTACACGTCGCCGCCACGACGCCAAAGGATTCGTCGAACGCCGAGGACGGTCCTCCGCCCCTACAACCTGCGTCCGCGTAGACATTAGAGTACGCAAACAGCATTATACCAACGGCCCTTCTCAGGGCCAACACCCAAAATCCAACAGGAATAATTTTAACTCATTTATTCAACATTTCCACACTCACATTTTGTACCGTGAACGTCTCAAGCAGGGGGGGGGGGGGGCTTGTTGTACGCCACAAGGGCGAAAACCTCTTGCCCGAGACGTTCCCGCTAAAAACCTAACTTTATTGTTTCAACAGATATTCGCATTCACTCTCACAATCACTTACTCGAAAATTCCCGTTCATTCTTATTATTTAACATCCATTCTATATTGTCATTCATTTCCACTCATTCCAATATCTTATAACTAAACTAAACTACTTACCTTCACCTGAAAAACATTCATCACACCAAAGTTCGACGTTCGTTGTTCCCGGCGAGATTGAGATTCGTTCAACGAGTCTCAACGCTGGAGTCGGTGAAACATCGAGAACGTCGAGCTTTGTTAAAAGTATTATCTCAAGAGTTTATAATCCTCTAGCGTTCCGCCAATGGCTGCGCGGCGATTGGCTCGCCGGTCGGACCGCGCTGCCGCACCGCCTCGCGCGCGATTGGCTCGCCGGTCGGCCCAGGCCGCCGCACCGCCTCGCTCGCGATTGGCTCGGAGAGGGGTGTCGATTTTTTCTAATATTCTTGTTGCTGATTAAAGCAATATTGCCGAAAAACATTTCATGCAATCTCAAAACTGAAAAAGATATGAAATTTTTTAAATTTCTCCCTTCACGGTAGGGGTGCTTTCCGGAGCTCGGAGAGGGGTGTCGATTTTTTTCTTATATTCTCGTTGTTGATTAAAGCAATATTGCCGAAAAACATTTCATGCAATCTCAAAACTGAAAAAGGTATGAAATTTTCAAAATTTCTCCCTTCACGGTGGGGGTGCTTTCCGGAGCTCGGAGAGGGGTGTCAATTTTTCCAATATTCTTGTCGCCGATTGAAGCAATATTGCCGAAAAACATTTCATGCAATCTCAAAACTGAAAAAGATATTAAATTTTCAAAATGTCACCCTTCACGGTAGGGGTGCTTTCCGGAGAACGGAGAGGGGTGTCGATTTTTTCTAATATTCTTGTTGCTGATTAAAGCAATATTGCCGAAAAACATTTCATGCAATCTCAAAACTGAAAAAGATATGAAATTTTCAAAATTTCTCCCTTCACGGTGGGGATGCTTTTCGGAGCTCGGAGAGGGGTGTCAATTTTTTCCAATATTCTTGTCGCCGATTGAAGCAATATTGCTGAAAAAAATGTCATGCAATCTTGAAACTGAAAAAGATGAAATGTTCAATTTCTCACCCCCTGTTTAAGGGTTTGTAATTCTGTGAAATTTCTTTTGTGCCCTTAGTTGCTGTGATGACTTTTTATACCTAATGTCGTCATTTGGCTTTATCAGAAATAATTTTTTTTTCGAGATTTCGTTGCATTCCAACGATGCAAACTTCAACATCATGCTTTATGACTGTTCCTGTCTTCGCGGGTTTTTTGAGGATAAAAGAAATGTACCCTACATCTTATGATTTAGTAATCGTACGTCACTTACGAAGACCTACTAGAAATATAGTTTTGCAGATTGTCATATTTATTTCTACCGCACACAATTATATTTCTAAAACGACGTATAAACTTGAACATTGCTTCCTCATTAATTAAAATTATTCGAAAAGCCACGTCTATGAGGACGTATATTTATTAATTATGACTTCCTCATAGAGGAAGCTTTGTGAAAAATAGATAGATGAAGTAATGTGCAAGGTTCCAATTTGCAAATTTTTCTGGAAATTAAAGCAAAAACCCATACATTTTTTTTAATTCACTATGGCGTAAGATCCGAACCACTTTACCGATCATCGTGAAATTTGGTACGTAGCTGCGCTGTATGTTAGTTTTTACCTGTAGAACATTTGAGTTGTTTTGGTGACACTCGACTTGGGTTAGAAAAAAATTCATTTTTTCACAAAATTCAAAATAATATAAAATCCGGATGAATGACCTTGAAATTTTCTGCATCTGCAAAAAATTTATTTTAGCAAGGTGTAGTGCCTAAACTATTGACTTGAGAAAAAAAAAGTCGAAGGACTTTTCTTTTCCTTTCTCATTTATCTTCCAACGGATTTTTTCAATAATTTTATTAGACTGTTTTTCGAAAAAGTAGAGTCAATTTTCTGCTTTGACACGCTGTTACATCTTAGGTATTGCTCGAAAAAAAAACAATGTATAAGACTTTTTTGTTTCTTTTTCGATTACCTAACAACGGATTTTTCTCAAACATCTTTTAGATTTTTTTTTGCAAGGCGTAGCGCCTAAACTACTAAAACTGAAAAAAAAATCTAAACATTTTTTGCGAAAAATCCGTTGTTAGGTAATTGAAAAAGAATCAAAAAAGTCTTATACAATGTTTTTTTTCGAGCAATACCTAAGATGTAACAGCGTGTCAAAGCAAAAAATTGACTCTACTTTTTCGAAAAACAGTATAATAAAATTTTTTAAAAATCTGTTGGAAGATAAATGAAAAAGGAAAAGAAAAGTCCTTACACTTTTTTTTCTCAAGTAAATAGTTTAGGGACTACGCCTTGCTAAAATAATTTTTTTGCAGATGCAGAAAATTTCAAGGTAATTCCGGATGACCCTGAAGATTTATGCAGCTGCAAATTTTTGACTTGCGCCAACTGTTACTATGTAAACTGGGGATTAACAATTTTTTCTCCACGGCACATATTTTCGTTTTTCGATCAATCCAATGGCGGTAACTTTTTATGTTATTGGTTTGATGATTTTGAACAAATGGCAGTCATTTTCGTCATTTTCTTACTGATTGTCAGTTGTACAGCTTTATCTGTTCACGCAAAAAAAAATTCTCCACTATAGATATTTTAGTTTTTTGATTACCTAATGGCGGTATTTTTTTTTTTTTTTTTTAATATTGTTTAAAAATGGCAGTCATTTTTGTCATTTTTTGCTAATTGTCAGCTGTACCGTTTCACCTGGTCATGCAATCAATTTTTCTCCACGAAAAAGAAAACAAACAAAAAACTCAAAATTACCGTAATTAGATAATGAAAAAACGAAAAAATCTGCCGTGGAGAAATATTTATTCCATGAACAGGTGAAACGGTACGGCTGACAATCAGCAAAAAAACGACGACAATGACTGCTATTTTTTTTTATTAAAAAAAAAACTAAAAATTACCGGCGTTAGAAAATCAAAAGACGAAAATATCTACAATCGAGATAAATTTATTGGATGAATCGGTAAAGCGGTACAGCTGACAATGACAATTGACAAGAAGCAAAAAATGATAAAAATTACTTCCATTTTTTTAACAATAACAAAAAAATTACCGCCGTTAGATAACCGGAAAACGAAAATATCTACCGTGGAGAAAAATTTATTGCATGAACAGGTAAAGCGGTACAGTTGAAAGTTAGCAAAAGATAATGAAAATGACTGCCATATTTTAAAAAATCATGAAAACAAAAAACTAAAAATGACCTCCATTAGGTAATCGAAAAACGATAATATCTGCTGTGGAGAACAATTTATTGCACGAACAGGAGAAGCGGTACAGCTGACGATCAGCAAGAAATTACGAAAATGACTGCCATTTTTTAAAAATCATGAAAACAAACAAACTAAAAATTACCGTCATTAAATAATCGAAAAACGAAAATATCTACCGTGGAGAAAAATGTATTGCATCAACAGGTAAAGCGGTACAGTTGAAAATTAGCAAAAAAAATTACGAAAATGACTGCCATTTTTTAAAAATCATGAAAACAAAAAAACTAAAAATTACCGTCATTAAATAATCGAAAAACGAAAATATCTGCCGTGGAGAAAAGTTTATTGCATGAACAGGTGAAGTGGTACAGCTGATAATCAGCAAAAAAACGACGTAAATGACTGCCATTTTTTAAAAATCATCGAAACATAAAAATAAAAAATTATCGCCATTAGATTATCGAAAAACAAAAATATGTGCCGTACAAAACAAATTATAGACCACCGGGTAACATAGTAACAGCTGTCACAAGTCCAAAATTTTGAGATGCAGAAATCTTCTGGGTCATAAAATCCGAGCCGCTTTGCCGATTTCGTCTAATTTTGGTACCATATAACGTTTCTTCAGTTATGAAGTAATATTCAGGTAAATCAGTGAACTTTTAAGAAAGTTAGAGCGCCAAAGATCTTTTAATTCGTGCCAAATTTCAGCCTCACCGCTTGAACGGTTATTGACTGCAAAGTGATTAAATTTTTCAACCCCACACACACACACACACACTTTTTTTACTTCATTAAATCGAATCTTCCTCTATGAAAAATATCAATAATACACGGACACTCCCTTTGTTCAGTTCGATGCACTGTTGAAAGATAAATAAATCACAATTACCTTAGCCATATCCATACTTTCTTACGGTTTTTTCTTCTACGATTTAGCGGAAGACGTCCTCTTTGTCCCAAGTTTCCCATTGAAACCGGTTCGTTGTATTGCACTACACGGAACAATATCAATAATTGCTCACTTATCTTACAGTTGTGTATCGCACTGAACTGTATATTTACAACAGCAACAGCAACAGAGCTAACAACGTTATGCCGCCTGCGACGCCGACTAGTCTAATAGCAGCGGAAGCGGTGTTGCCTGATCACGTGTTTCGCGGAGTGTCTCTTGTTTTGCTCACGTCTTTGTCTAATAGAGAAACTGTCACCTTCTCCCTGGTTCGCGCTGCTAATAAGCGTCAAGGGCGCGTTGGATAGCTGATGTTTACGTCTTTTACCACATTTCACTTCAAAACCGCATACATTTGTGAATAACTGGTAAACCCTTATCTGGGTGGGGAATAAGATATTCGAGCTTGTGCACAACAAAGCAAGTCATTTGACGTACTCGCGTTGAGGCTCAAGGCGTGGCGAGCGCGCCGGATGAATTTCCGAGAAAAACAAAGGCGTCTACATCTGCAATGGTTTCCCACAAAAACACACATAATGAGGCACTCCATCGACTATGACACTTTTTTTCAAATCCTTACAGAATTGTTTATAACATTTTGGTAGTTTTTAGTAATAAACGGATACACGAAATGTTACATTGTACATAAACCTTTGTCAGTCATTCGATGTGCTCACGACGATATTCGACTTGCCGCGAGCACGTCCAATCACCTTGACTGTCTGTTTTGATTTATACGATGGTGCGAAAAAAATTGATTATCCCTTCCAGTTTTCTTTTGAGAAAAATAATTACGTGTTTACAGTTTATACAACAATAAACTTTATTTTTGCGAAATGTTTTATACATGAAAAAATAAATCCAAAAACTCGCACAGAGTAACCGCGCGGTTGGACGCTGCTTGTTTGCCGGGCGAGCCATTCGACGTGCTCGCCGCAAGTCGAACCTCAGCGTGAGCACGTTGAATGGCTCGCCCGACGACGGAGCAGCGCGTAGCCGTGCGGTTACGCCGTGAAAATTGTTAAAAAATGTGCCAAACATATGGCATAAATAAATATTCTTGTTTTATCAACTATAAAACGCGTAATTATGTTTTGAATGTAGAATGCGCACAATGACTGACGTCGCATAAGTTCGAGGGAAAATGAGACATAAATACGAACTCTTCTCGATGACATATAATTCTGAAAAATATCAAGTATAATGAAAGAGCTAAAAATATTATTTTAGCATAAGAATAATTGAGGCATGTTTTAAACAAAATACACAAATAAATAAATTTGCAGCAAACTATCCGGCAACCGATTTATTTTTATGAAAATGCTTTGTTCATTTTTTTATACGTATGAATTTTTTCAGAATTTTGTGTGATGTTTTAAAATGGGTTTTTTTATATTAAAAATGGCAGAAGAAATCCATACCATCCATCCGTATCCAGAAGAATAAACTAATTTTTTTCATTAAAAAAGTTGGTAGCCCTGTCATTTATTGCACTGGTATTTATTTAAGAAATTTGTTAGTAACGTTTATCAAATATTACTATGACAAAATAATCATTTTCATAATCATAATCATATTTTCATAATCAGTATCTTCTACATTCTACATTCTACTTGTACCTCGGCGCGAGCACGCTGAATGGCTCGCCCGGGCAACGAAACGGCGTCTAGCCGATACAAATGCGGGTCAAAAATTCTGGAAAAATTCATACGTATTCTGAAAAATAACCAATTCATTTTTAGAAAAAGAAAAATTAAGTTCCCGTGTAGTTTGTTGCACAATTATTTATTTATGTAATTGGTTAATAACATTTATAAATTATTTTTAAGCCAAAATAATCTTTTCGGTACCTTGAACAAGCTTGATTTTTTTCAGATTTTTGTCTGTATGATTTCAATCTTAAAAAAGGCATTCAGAGCCATTCGACTTGTTCGCCGCGACTCGAGCCTCGGCGCGAGCACGTTGAATGGCTCGCCCGGGCAACGAAACAGCGTCAGGCCGATAAAAATTAGGCCAAACAATTCTGAAAAAATTCATACGTATACTGAGAAAGAACCAATTCAGTTTTAGAAAAAGAAAAATTAAATTGCCGTGTAATTTGTTGCACAATTATTTAGTAGTAGTAGTATATGTGTTTATTGACAATATTTACATTTGACAGTGTTATTACATTTAAAATTTATACATTACAACTATATCTCTTAATATATATTGCCAATGGGCCATCGACCGGGGTCCTTCAGCCCGAGGTGGTTATTGTTTTTTTTGGGTATTGTTTTGTAGGTTGGGTAAGAAGTTTGGGAATTCGTTTTTTATTCTGAGTTTTCATTGTGCAATCGTTCTAGCTTTTCGTATATAGTGTGGATAGGAAATTTGTGCTTTGATGTGTGGTTTTGTGTTCTTTTTATGCAGAGTGGTTGTAAATATTCTAGTTGTCTTATTGCGAATTTTTCGGTTAGGAGGTTCATTCTGTTTGTGATTGGGATAATGCTGGTTTTTTCATAGAGCAAGGAGTTTCGTGGGTTATAAAGTGAGTTTGTGGGATTACGGATTCTTGTCAGGCGTCTTAGTGCACACGTTTCAGCTGTTTTTATGTTTTTTAGTGCGGTTTCTTTGCAGTTCAAGAATATTGGGTGTCCATACTCTATAATTGGTCGACAGATGGATTTATATATTCTAGTTGCGTGTTTTATTCTAATGTCTGTGTTTTTGAAGGTGATACTTCTAAAGTGGGAAGCTCTGGCCGTTAGCTTGCTTTTGGTACTTTGTTGATGATAGTTAAAATTTAGTTTATTATCTATATATATACCTAGATATTTTGCTACTGGAGATGGTGGTATTTCGATGTTGGCCATTAGGATTTTGGGTGAGTCGGGTTTTATATTATGATTGAAGATTAGAAGTTGTGACTTTTGTGGGTTAGGCTTTAATCGCCATTTATTGAACCATGTGTTCGTACGATTAACGGAGGATTGGAGAGCTTCTATTGTTTGTGTCAGATTTCTTTTGTGAGCTATTAGTGCGGTGTCGTCGGCAAATTGAAGGCTGTATTGTGTTAGGTCAATATACTTTTTGTCGGTTAATCTATGATTATAGATATCATGGCAGAAAACATTGTATAAGAGTGGTGACAGGGGGGAGCCCTGCGCCACTCCTTGTGATGGATTGAACGGGTTAGATTTGTTGTTGTTTACTCGAACTGACAGGCAGCGTGATTCAAGAAATTTTTGTACTATAATTAGTATTTTGTGAGGGCACTTAATTTGGTCTAGCTTGTATAGTAGGCCTTTGTGCCAGACACTGTCGAATGCTTTGGCAATGTCGAGGAAGAGGACAGCTGTACGTTTGTTGTTGAGCTTGCTGGTTTCAATATTTGATGACAGTATTGATAGGGCGTTAAGAGTTGATCTATTGTTTCTGAATCCAAATTGATATTCCGGTATTGAATCTTCTATTGCTTTTTCGAGACGGGCCTTAATTATTCTTTCGTAGATTTTACCGATGGAAGGGAGCAGTGTGATCGGTCTGTAATTGCCTACTTCACCATGGTCTTGATGTGGTTTAGGTATTGTTATTATAATTCCTGTTTTCCAAATGTTGGGGAAGATATAGTTTTTAAGACAGTAGTTGAAGATTTTGATAATAAAATGGTGCGTTTTTTCGTCTAATTTTTTGATAATTTGAATAGGGATGTTGTCGATACCTGGCGAGGTGTTTTTACAGCGTTTTATAATTTTACGGAATTCATGGATCGTTACTGGTACTGTTTCTTCGTCGTCTGGGTCTATGGGGCGGTTGGAGAATTCTTCGTACCAGTTAGATACATCTCTGAAGTTTTGTACGTTGAATTGATCATCGTTGGTGAATTGGTAGATTTTGTCGAAGTGGGTTGCGAAAGCGTCGGCTTTTTCAGAGTCAGCATCTAATATTCGATTATTAACCTGAAGATTTGATGTTTCTTTAGCTGCGTTGTATCTTGAGAGTTTTTTGGTGATTTGCCAGTAGTTTCTTCCTTTAGCACGTGAGATCTCTTCGCACGCTTGTAACCAGGAGTGGGTTTGGAATTCGTAGATCATTTTTTGTATGCTTTTGGTGAGTGAGTTTATTTTTGTTTTGAGTTGGTTGTTATGGTTGTTTTGATATTCGCGGTAGAGTTGTCTTTTTAGTTTTATTTGTTGTAATATAAATGGTGGAAGTTGATGAGTGAAGAATTGTTTTTTTGTTTTGGGAGAGTTTTTTTGTATTGTTTCTGATAATTTGTTGGTAAATTGTTCTATCATTGTTTCATCCATGTTGTCGTTGTTGTAGTTATCTATGAGGGCATTCATCTCTGTGTTAATCTCTTCAATATTAGCTTTATTGAAGTTAATTTTTTCTATTGGAGAGTCTGTGATTGGGCTGTTTGTGTCTATTGTGAGCATGATGACCAGGTGATCAGATCCCAGGTCTGGGGTGAGCTCGATGTTTTTTAAGTGGTTCCGGATATTTTTCGTGCAAAACAATAGGTCGGGTGTGGTGTCTCTATTATTAGGCATTATGAACGTTGGCGGTGTGTTTACTTGTATAAAATTTGATGTTTGCATGAATTCTCTAATTTGTTTTTTCTTTCTATTATTTGGGTTGAAGTCGCCTAGTAGTATTACGTATTTGAATAATTTGCATTTGATAAATACCGGGTTTTCAATGTCTGAATTGTTGCTCACATAAACTAGTATGATGTGGAGTCTATCATCTTGGAATGGAATCGATATATGGAGCGCGTCATTCATTGTGTTGTTTATTTTTGGGGCATTCTCTTTTCTCATTCTAACTTCCGGGTGGATTTGGAATATCGATCCTCCTCTGATGTTTCTATTTAGTATATTGCCATTGTGACCAACCACGGTCCAGTTCCTGTAGTTGATATTTGTATTATGGTTGTGTTTTGTTTCGACAAAAGCTGTGCAATTTATTTTGTTTTTTTCTATGGTATGTTTAATGATATGATTTTTGTTTTTGTAGCTGTTGACATTGCAGTATAGAAGTTTAAGATCCATCGGTGGTGGCTATCGCGTGACTTGATCCATGAAGGGGTTCGGTGGGCGAGCGTTTTTCGGGATTGAGAGTGTCCGTCATTAGGACGTACATCCAGCTGCCGGTGAAAACGACTGAAGTGTCTATGTTGAGTTCCTTGATGAATCGCTTTTTAAGCTTCTGGATCAGTTCTTCTCGGTTGGTGTTTTTTGGTTTGTTGATTTTTCTGATGTACGTGTTGAGGATGTAGTCGTGGGTTGAGATCGGGTCGTGGATGCGGCTGGTTCTGGTTGCTGTACTAAGTTCTCTCGTTGTTTTGTTCAAAGATTTTATTTGCGTGTTTGGTATGCCCTCGATCGGTTTTTTCGGGTGTAGTGGGCATTTCACTGACCACGCCACGTGGTCATTTGAGTTGCAGGCCGTGCATTTCATTGGTAGGTTTGTTGTGCATCTTTCTGTTCGGTGTTCTCCGGTGCATTTGCTGCATATTACGTTGTTTGGGCAGTTGTCTGCGGTGTGGGTGAATTGCGAGCATTTGTTGCAGGGTTGTGGTATAGGTGGAGGAGGTGTGCAAGGGGCCGCCGTGAAGTGATTGCTCAGTAGGTAAAGCCCTTCCCTCATGAGTTTGTGGAATGATTCGGCGTGGCCCGTTATGACACGTATCAGTGTTGTTGGTTTCGACGTGGCTCGTGAGATAATCCTTTTACAGGATCTGTGTGTGATGTTATTCTCGGTGAGCGCTTGGCTAATTGTTTGGTCGTCTATTTCGTGATCGACTTTCGTAATTACAGCCGCGAAAGTCTCTGGTGGGGCGTTAGTCGTTCGTGTAGTGTTATGTGCGGAAGTTTCTGTATAGCTGTCAATGATGTTCGTCTCGATGAGCTTGTTGAGTAGGTAGATTAGTCTTTCTTGATCGGTGTTCGATTTCAGTAAGAAACCTTTTTTTGTCTGGAGAATTATGTCCTTTGAGATCAGTGAGAGCTTGCTCCATTCTTTGGCTAGCTCTATTCTCGATTTTGCTGAAGTTGAGTTGATGTAATAGAGGTATTTGTATTCGCTCGAGGTTCGATTGCTCGTGCCAGCAACTGCTTTGACAGGTGTTGGTTGTGTGAAATTATTACCTGTGTTGTGTTTGGCGGGACGCTTTGGGTTTGAGACTGAGGTTGATGCTGAGTCGTCTGATGTTGCATCTTTTTCTTGGTTGCATCTTCTTTTTTTTGGAAGTTTTCTTCTTGGTGTTGTAAACTTTTCTTCGACCATAAGTATCTCGCCTTCGGCGTCTGAATCGGGCATCTTAGTCCATACGCGGACGCGATTAGCACTCGAATTGTAAACACAACCGCTCGGTTCGAAGGCTCAGTAGAGACTGTGACAATTATTTATTTATGTAATTTGTTAATAACATTTATACATTATTTTTAAGCCAAAATAATCTTTTCACTATCTTGTACAAGCTTGATTTTTTTCCGATTTTTATCCGAACAATTCCAATTCAAAAAAAGGCATTCAGAGCCATTCGACGTGCTCGACGCAACTCGTACCTTGGCGCGAGCACGTTGAATGGCTCGCCCGGGCCACGAAACGGCGTTTAGCCAATAAAAATTAGGCTCAAAAATACTGAAATAATTCATACGTATTCTGAAAAGTAACCAATTCATTTTTAGAAAAAGAAAAATTAAGTTGCCGCGTAATTTGTTGCACAATTACTTATTCATGTAATTTGTTAATAACATTTATAAATTATTTTTATGCCAAAATAATTTATAAATGGCTCTGCATGCCTTTTTTTATTGAAATCTTACAGATAAAAATCTGAAAAAAAATCAAGCATGTATAAGGTGCTGAAAAGATTATTTTAGCATAAAATAATTTATAAATGTTATTAACAAATTACATGTGTAACGTCCGGAGACGTTAGGAAGAAAGAGCGAATCGCGCCGAGCGGTTAACGCGACTCTTGTTATTACCAAGGATCAGGTAGTGGACCGAGGTAAAGGGGTAGTGGGGAACGCTGAAGATCTCGAGAGATCTTGTTTTGTGACTGGTTGGTTAAGTAAGTTAAGTGATCTTTGATGCACTTGTGGTTTATTAAAATGAAAACTCGATGTAATAGTACATAGCTTAAATAATAGTAAATACCTTTCAATAGTTCGGTGCCTTCGGTAGCACGAAGAGGTCTCACGCTTGAGATTCGCAGTTACAATGTCTGTTCGTTGCGTCTACTTTTTCGTAGAAGTTATTCTTTGATTATTACAATTTGACTTTTTAGTACTTTGAATATATTCACAAATTCCGTAAGTCTTAGAGAAATAAAATAGTCTCAATCGCACTCAGCTAACGGAGAAGCCGCGCGTCGCGATATCACAGAGACTATCTCGAAGACTGAGCTCCCTGAGGCGAGGTTCCTCAGGTTTTTATACTGGAAAATTCGCAGAGCAGGGGATGGTTTTCACAAATAAGGGCACTCGTTGGGTGTTCGCTGGAGAAGGGGTTTACAATAATAGTAGCCTAGAGTTTATTCTCGTGACATCAGAGATTCTAAGAATCCAGTTTTAAAAATATGTCTCTTTAGTGTAGGGCTAAGTGTAGTCTGTGTAGTAGGTGAGAAGTATCTAGCTGGTTTCGGTAAGCGGAGCCGACATGTAATAATATGTGATGTTTACGATGCGTCTCCTGCCGCGCTTGACAGTTCGTAGTCCTAGACAGTGCGCTGCCGCTAGTGCCGTTGAGGCGGCAGGGAGCTACTCAGATTACACTTGTTTACCGGGATGCGCTTGTGCTCTTTTCGGCGTTATTGCTTATTTCGTGTTTTTATGGATACCAAGAAGGCGGGAGGTCAATCGTTTGCACGTGGAAAGAGTGTTAAAAAAAGTTGCAAAGTAGAACTTTGCACATTGCTTCCTCATTAATTTTCGTTTTTCACAAAGCCACCTCTATGAAGAAGCTTGTTTATTTAACATTTTGGCTTCCTCATAGAGGAAGCTTTGTGAAAAACGAAAATTAATGCGGAAGCAATGTGCAAAGTTCTACTTTGCAACTTTTTTTTATTTGAACAAAAGAAAAATCCGTCACAAACACCGTTACATCTCATTTTCATTAGATACAAAGTTTTATCTTACTTTCTTAACTTTTGCGGAAGTTATCGCGAAAATCTAAATTTTTTGAAAAATTAAAAATGGTGTAAAATCCGAACGACTTTACCGATCATCACCAAATTTCGTATGTAGCAGGGCTGCATGTTGTTTTTCCACTATTCAACAATTCGGATCATTTGTTAAAATTCGACGTGATTTAGAGCTAAATTTTTTTTTTTTCGAAAATTTCAAAATTGTATAAAATCTGAATCGCTTTACCGATTTTGTCGAAATTCAATACCATACAACATTGAACGTATCTTCCATTATGAAGAACTATTTAGCCAAATCGTCGAACTTTTACGAAAGTTAGAGCGACCACGCCCTTTTTTCAACAAATTAAAAACTACATAAAATCTTAATGACTGTATATATGTTATCAAAAATCTCGCCATTGGAAGAGGGGCAACTACTCTACTTGCGTGCCAAATTTGAGCCAGATCGCTCGAACGGTTTCTGAGTGAGAGGCGATTGAATTTTCGAGGCCCAGCACACACACACACACACACACACACACACACACACACACACACACACACACACACACACACACACACACACACACACACACACACACACACACACACACACACACACACACACACACACACACACACACATACATACGGACATTTTTTCTAAACAACTTTTCTCGACATTTTAGGTGATTCTAAGCATACTGGCATGAAAATCTCGAAAAAAAATTTTTTCATGAAAACAAAGCTTCCTCTATGAGGAAGCAAAATGGATCTTCTCGAAACCAGAAAAGAATGCTCTATTTCCGGTATTTCTATTGTATACCACGTGCAGAATCGATGTCCCCGTTCCTGATGTCGACGTGGACTTAGATGGTAATGGGTGGGGCTTATGTTTTTAGCGTGATGCGCTTTTACTGGTTGATCGTTCAATGGTGTTAACAAGACCGGCAGTATCGCTTGTGCAGTGAAAGAGGCAACATTAAACACATCAGGTTGAAAGTGAAAAAGAATATTGAGAATTGCGTCGTACGTGACACATGAATAAGTAATTGTGCAACAAATTACGCGGCAACTTAATTTTTCTTTTTCTAAAAATGAATTGGTTACTTTTCAGAATACGTATGAATTATTTCAGTATTTTTGAGCCTAATTTTTACTGGCTAAACGCCGTTTCGTGGCCCGGGCGAGCCATTCAACGCGCTCGCGCCGAGGCTCGAGTTGCGGTGAGCACGTCGAATGGCTCTGAATGCCTTTTTTTGAATTGGAATTGTTCGGATAAAAATCGGAAAAAAATCAAGCTTGTACAAGATAGTGAAAAGATTATTTTGGCTTAAAAATAATTTATAAATGTTATTAACCAATTACATAAATAAATAATTGTGCAACAAACTACACGGCAACTTAATTTTTCTTTTTCTAAAAATGAACTGGTTATTTTTCAGAATACGTATGAATTTTTCCAGAATTTTTGACCCGCATTTGTATCGGCTAGACGCCGTTTCGTTGCCCGGGCGAGCCATTCAGCGTGCTCGCGCCGAGGTACAAGTAGAATGTAGAATGTAGAAGATACTGATTATGAAAATATGATTATGATTATGAAAATGATTATTTTGTCATAGTAATATTTGATAAACGTTACTAACAAATTTCTTAAATAAATACCAGTGCAATAAATGACAGGGCTACCAACTTTTTTTAATGAAAAAAATTAGTTTATTTTTCTGGATACGGATGGATGGTATGGATTTCTTCTGCCATTTTTAATATAAAAAAACCCATTTTAAAACATCACACAACATTCTGAAAAAATTCATACGTATAAAAAAATGAACAAAGCATTTTCATAAAAATAAATCGGTTGCCGGATAGTTTGCTACAAATTTATTTATTTGTGTATTTTGTTTAAAACATGCCTCAATTATTCTGATGCTAAAATAATATTTTTAGCACTTTCATTATACTTGATATTTTTCAGAATTATATGTCATCGAGAAGAGTTCGTATTTATGTCTCATTTTCCCTCGAACTTATGCGACGTCAGTCATTGTGCGCATTCTACATTCAAAACATAATTACGCCATATGTTATTTATGCCATATGTTTGGCACATTTTTTAATAATTTTCACGGCGTAACCGCACGGCTACGCGCTGCTCCGTCGTCGGGCGAGCCATTCAACGTGCTCACGCTGAGGTTCGACTTGCGGCGAGCACGTCGAATGGCTCGCCCGGCAAACAAGCAGCGTCCAACCGCGCGGTTACTCTGTGCGAGTTTTTGGATTTATTTTTTCATGTATAAAACATTTCGCAAAAATAAAGTTTATTGTTGCATAAACTGTAAACACGTAATTATTTTTCTCAAAAGAAAACCGGAAGGGATAATCAATTTTTTTCGCACCATCGTATAAATCAAAACAGACAGTCAAGGTGATTGGACGTGCTCGCGGCAAGTCGAATATCGTCGTGAGCACATCGAATGACTGATAAAGGTTTATGTACAATGTAACATTTCGTGTATCCGTTTATTACTAAAAACTACCAAAATATTATAAACAATTCTGTAAGGATTTGAAAAAAAGTGTCACAGTCGATGGAGTGCCTCATATGTGTGTTTTTATGGGAAACCATTGCAGATGTAGACGCCGGAAATTCATCCGGCGCGCTCGCCACGCCTTGAGCCTCAACGCGAGTACGTCAAATGACTTACTTTGTTGTGCACAAGCTCGAATATCTTATTCCCCACCCAGATAAGGGTTTACCAGTTATTCACAAATGTATGCGGTTTTGAAATGAAATGTGGTAAAAGACGTAAACATCAGCTATCCAACGCGCCCTTGACGCTTATTAGCAGCGCGAACCAGGGAGAAGGTGACAGTTTCTCTATTAGACAAAGACGTGAGCAAAACAAGAGACACTCCGCGAAACACGTGATCAGGCAACACCGCTTCCGCTGCTATTAGACTAGTCGGCGTCGCAGGCGGCATAACGTTGTTAGCTCTGTTGCTGTTGCTGTTGTAAATATACAGTTCAGTGCGATACACAACTGTAAGATAAGTGAGCAATTATTGATATTGTTCCGTGTAGTGCAATACAACAAACCGGTTTCAATGGGAAACTTGGGACAAAGAGGACGTCTTCCGCTAAATCGTAGAAGAAAAAACCGTAAGAAAGTATGGATATGGCTAAGGTGATTGTGATTTATTTATCTTTCAACAGTGCATCGAACTGAACAAAGGGAGTGTCCGTGTATTATTGATATTTTTCATAGAGGAAGATTCGATTTAATCCCTCTTTTAAAAAGTTCATGAGTAACGGAAAGTATTGTTGAATTTTATTCGCGCTGTGATTGGTCCTCGCAGTCACAAGCGCTGTAACCAAGCGACATCCCAGGCGTTCCTACGCTGATTAAAAAATAAACAAAAGTAACAAAATATTTAGTCGTCGTGCATCGGTCAAGTCGGACGGTCTGTCGGCGAAAATCGGGCGAGTCGTTCTGTTTTTCATCTGCGATTCATCTGCGAAAATGGATTTTACGTCTAACGAAGTCATTGATGCGATCGAGATGGGTGACAATACTGTGTAAGTAAAGTTTTTGAATTAAATATTTTTTCCCGCTCTATCGGAACGGATGTGGATTGAAACGGATGTGAAACAGGATCAATCAGTCCTATTTCACATCCGTTCCGGACCGATCTAATCCCGGTCACATGTCCGTCGCTGGTGGCCGCGGCAGAGCGCGAGCAATAGGCGAAACGCGCGTCAAGTTTTATAATTTATAACCTATAAAAATCGCTTTCGTCACCCTTTCGTTCTTCGTTTTTACATGTAGAGAGATCGTCGGTTACGTTGACGCGATTGAACGGCCCAAGATCGTCGGAAAAGTAAAAAAATATCGTGTCATGAAGTTTATTATGAATAATGACGCGGGTCGGCGCATTCAGTGCGTCGCCTGGGAAAATCAAGTTACGAGGATTCTGCCAATTGTGCAATTAAATAAGGTAATTGTATTTACAGAATTTTCGACTAATAAATAAATATTTACAGAATTTTCAAATAATAGATAAATATTTACAGAATTTTCGACTAATAAATAAATATTACAGTATAATAAGTGATAAAAATATTTACAACATTTCAAATAATAAAAATTATATTTTACAAATTTGAACTAATATAAATTACAGAATTTTTAACCGCTATAATATTTACAGAATTTACTATTGCATTTCTTTGCACTAATCATCTCTCGCTTATGTACAGATCCTGCATATCGATGGGGCATCCTCAAAAAAGATAGAAAAGGCCGCATTTAACTCAGGGAATGCAACATTTGAGTTGTCGCTGAATTCCAATACAGAGGTAGCCATTGTTGGCGACTACGGGTCAGGCGATGAAGAAAACCAGCCTCGATTTGTCGGATGGGAAGATGTTGCCGAAGCTACTGGCACGATCAGTGAGTACTCTTTCTTTTTTCAATTTAATCATATAATATTAATAAAATTATATAATAAATAAATAACAACATATATTTTATATAAGAACAATAACAAAAAAGAGAGAAATTGAAAATAAAAAAGCACAATAAAATCAGCAAGAAGTAAATAAATTTTTCTATTTTTTCTAACAAAAAAGTATTAAAAATAGCAACAAAAAAAGAGAATTTATAATAAAAAAGTAATAAAAACACAACAAGAGAAAAATTGTTAACAAAAAAGCAACAAAAACTGCAAAAAGTAAATAAATTTTTCTATATATATAATATTTTACGTTTCAATTCTTGTTTTGCTTATTTACAGAAATTCAAGGCCACGTAAAAACGAAATTCGCGCGAGCAGAAAGCCGCAGCCAAGACGGCTCATACGGACTCGGAGCCATCACTAACGGAATGATGAAAATTGAAGTCCGCATCGCCGATTTCGCTGTCGACCAGCTTCAATACGAAAAGGGAGATCCTGTTGAGGTGGTCGGTACGGTGAATTGGGGCACACATATGTTCTTGAAAGTGGCCGATGCCTCAGCGGTCACGTTAATCGAGGGACACAGATTGACGTACAATCAAATGAAAAATATTATTGAAACGCCAAGAAAGGTAATTAAATTACTATAATATTTGTTTAAATGTATAAAAATGTATAATGTATAATTGTATAATGTATAATGTATAATTGTATAATTGTATAATGTATAATGTATAATGTATAATGTATAATGTATAATGTATAATGTATAATGTATAATTGTATAATTGTATAATTGTATAATTGTATAATTGTATAATTGTATAATTGTATAATTGTATAATTGTATAATTGTATAATTGTATAATTGTATAATTGTATAATTGTATAATTGTATAATTGTATAATTGTATAATTGTATAATTGTATAATTGTATAATTGTATGTATGTATGTATGTGTTTATTGTTTCCCCGTAGGGTTTACAAGACCTCCGTTTCCTCCATCCTTACAATTCTCTTATATTCTATGTTCTTATCCTACCTTATTCTATTACATTTCCTCTCTTAATCTATGTCTTATATTACCTGTAACGCGCTTTTTGAAGGCGTTACAAGGAGGGCACTGTAGTACGGCCTTCTTTGCGTCGATTGCCGACCTCGCGGGCCACCCGGCGAACAATCCTCCCCGGGGCACTCTCACCGAACGAAAAAGACTTATTGATACGACTGTTTTTTTTATTGTTTTTTTGTTAATGCACCCGCCGCTGACGAGATGCACCGCGACGAGCGGGAGAGCGCCGTTGGTCACCCTCACCGATTCCCCGGGAGTTGATAATTCCCGGGTTCCGCCGTTGCTACGCGAGAGAGAAGGACGGAGAGACCCTGCCGCCCGCGAAGAGCCAGCGACGAGCCGCTGCTGGGAGGGAGACGGAGAGCGGGGAGCCCTACGACCGCTTGCGAACAGCCGCCGATCAGCTGCTGTCGCGCGAGACTTCGCGCCTCGCCGCCGTCGTCGTTTCCCCCACCGCGGCGGGCTACTGCTGCCCGGCCGCGTGCTGCTTAGCGCTTTGCGCGGAATTAATGAATCCGTGCGTCGCCGAATTATTCGCGGGTTTCTGTCGTTTTCCGGGGATCTCCGGCGATTGCGAACGAGCGCCTAGTTCTTCTTTATTTGCTCTCTTGTAAAACAATCGGGTCAGCGGCGCCGCCGCCTCGCGTTGCCGATTCGAGATTCGCGCGCGAAACCGCCCCCCCCCCCCCGCGCGTCAACAGCGTCATCGTTCCGCGTGTCGCGCTACGCGACCAGTAGTTCGCGCGAAATTAAGGAATTTCGGGCGACGAGGGGAGGGGACGGGGGAGACGAGCGCGTCGAGACTCGTGATTGTTCGTCCGGCCGGTGTAACGCGAGGTTGGCGTCGACGTCGCGGGGACAGAGGCCAGCGCTTTTCCGGGACTTTGGATTAGGCAACGAGGAATTTGGAGATAGGGTCCCTCTCGGAGGTTTCCTCAGGGTTTCAGTGACAGTCTCCGGGTGCGCGGGTGCTGGTTTTTCGCGACCGCCCGACGACCGTGGGGTATCCGTCGTGTGCGGGAATAATCGCGGTAGGACCCGTATAGTGCGCGTAATATTATTCTCGAGATCGCGGTGAGAGTGCCCTCGGCTCGCGAGCGGTCGGTCTCAAGGGCGGACGATCGGCGCCGTTTTGGTAAGCGTACCGGGGCGGAACAATCCCCGGGAAAAGGGTGCGTGCGAGCGATCGCGGGGGCGTTGGAGAGTTTCGCGGGCGACCTTCTGTCGCCGCCTCGTGATACGACCGGCGATCGGTCGCACGCGCACGAGGCTGTCGGCCTGTGCGCGGCCATCCCGGGTGCGTGCGTTTTTTTTTTTGGTCGTTTGTAGAATCGTCGCGGGCCTTTCTGCCCGGACTGAGTATCGCGAATTGCAGCGTGCAATTTTTGGTTTTGATTTTTGTCGTGTTGCGTGTCGTGTTTTTTTTGTGTTTTGCGTCGGTCGAGCGGTTGACCGTAGTAGGGCCTACTGCCGCGCGGGGCTTCGTCCCCGGTCACGGAATTTAGCTCGCGTTCGCGGTTAAAGTTTTTTTTTGTTGTGTAATATTTTTATTTGCTCGTGCCGGGTAGGAAATCGGGAACGGCGAATTAAGTAACCGTTCCCCGATTTTAGTAGGGCGCCGTTTTTTTGTATCGCGACGAATTGAGAGGATCTTGGACAATAAATTGTTTTTTTTGTGCCCGACCTGGTGTGACTATTTTTGAGTCGCGAATTGTTTTTTTTTGTAAATCGAGCCAGACCGAATATTTCGTCCTCGAGTTCCCGAACCGCCCCCTCTACCATTGTGCAGGCTGTGGCTAGCCGGCCAACCAACTCATCCCCGTGTTTTTATTTCCACCACTTCGCAGCTGGGCCACGCTAAGAGCGTGGATGGCGCCCCGGACAAGGAAAAACCAGCTGACGGGGATTTTTGTCGCCAGCCCGGGTTTTGAGGCTCGTAACTCGCGAGCGCGGTAACATACCTTAATCTACTCCTTATCCTATCTTACTTTATTCCATCCTTCCTCTTAGCCTATTTTATTTTATTTTATTTTTATTTTTTATATACATTTTCCGTTTTCCTTCTCTCCTTCCTTTCTCTCGCACGCTCTTTCGCTCGCTCGCCCGCTCGCACGCTCGCCCGACCCCTCTCGCGCCCTTCATCGCTCTCTCTCTCTCCGCTTTCGCCTTCCGTTTCCGTTTCATTCTCTCCATTCCTTCTTTCATTCTCTTCATCCTTTTCCCTCTTTTCTCTTTTCCTCTCCAGGTCCTTCATCCACTTCTCCCCTCCCCCTCCTTCATGCAGTATCTCCTTCACTTTTTCTACTATCCCGCTCCCTTCTTCTTCCTCTCCCCCACACCTCTCCAGCACGTGCTCCCAGGTTTCCTCTTCCTTCCCACATACTCTACACCTCCTCCCTTCCTCTTCCTCCCAGTATCTCCCCTCTTTCATCTCATTTTCCATCCTATACCTTGCTATTCTTCTATACCTTTCCTCTTTCCATCCTTCCTTCAGGTACCTGGGTACCCCTTCCACTCGTATCTCCCTATACCACTTGTTGTACCTAGACCTTCTTATTTTCTCCTCTCTTTCCTCTTCCTGTCTTCTCCTATCTTCTTTCTCCATTTCCTCGTACACCTTTTCCTCTCCTCCTCCCCCCCTACTTTCCCTGAATTCCTTCCTCTCTTTTTCCCAGCTCGATTCGTTCTTTTCTTCCCTTCTTTCCCCCTCTTTCATTTCCTCCATGCATTCCCTTGCCAGCTCACTTCCCTCTCCTCTCTTCAGCTTCTCCTCGTACCTCCACGCTCTCCGCCCTGCTCTTACCCTAATCTTATCTCTCTTCACCTCCTCTCTCACCATGTACCCCGGCGTCCTCCAGTCCACCCCCAGCGACCACCTTATGTACCTCTCCTGTATCGCTTCTACCTCCTTTCTCTCTTCCCATCCCCAGATTTCCGCCCCATATCCCATAACCGCCCACACCAGTGTGTCAAACAACCACATCCTTCTGCTCCAGTCTCTCCCGAACTTTCTCTTTCCTATTCCCCACGCTTGTCTCACCACCGCTGCTGCTTTCCTCGCCCTTTCCTTTACATGCGCTCCCTGCTTTCCGTTCTTCTTGAACACGTATCCCAAGTATTTAAACTCCTCCACTTCCTCCAGCTTCTTTCCTTTCCATCTCCACCCTACTTTCTTACTTCTCCCTCCCCCTTTCCTGAATCTCATAACCTTCGTCTTTCTCACATTCACCTCCAGCCTTCTTTTCTCAAAATACCCCTCCAGCCTTCTTAGCATACTCTCCATTTCCTCTTCTCTCTCCGCCAAAATTACCACATCGTCCGCGTACGCCAGTGTGCAGATCCGTCTCCCGCCTACCCTCACACCCCCCCACCTTCCTTTACTCAACTCCTCCTCCATGTCCGCCGTCAGTAAGTTAAACAGTATCGGGCTTAGCGGGCATCCCTGCCTTACTCCTCTCGCTGTCCAAAACTCCTCTCCCACCTTGTCTCCGACCTTCACTCTGCTTATCGTTTCCCCGTATACCTCTTCTATTCTTTCCCTTAGCCCTTTCCTCACTCCTCTCCTTTCTAGTGCCTCCCATAGTACCTTCCTATCTACCGAGTCAAAAGCCGCCTTTAAATCCACAAACGTCGCTATCAATTTCCCGTTCTTCCTTGCCACCTGCCTATTTACTATATAGTTCAATACGTATATGTTGTCAATCGTCCCTACTCCTCTTCTGAATCCTGTTTGATTCGGTGGAATCATTCCCTTTTCCTCCACCTCTTCCTCGAGCCTCTTTGCCAGTATCGTCGTATATATTTTGTACGTTGACGGCATCAGCGTCACTCCCCTATAATCTCCCACCCTGCTCCCTTCTCCTTTTTTTACTATCGGCGCAATTATTCCCTCTTTCCACTGTTGCGGCCAGCCTTCCCCTCTCCATACGCTCCCACATATCTCGTGTGCCATCCGCTCTGTTCCTCCCCCACCCCATTTCCACGCCTCATTCGGTATCCCGTCCACCCCCATCGCCTTTTCTTCTCTCAGCTTTCCTATCGTTCTCCTAATCTCCTCTATGCTTATTTCCTCCTCTTCCCCTTCTCTTTTCGGTACCTCTACTCCTGTCCGCACTTCCTCCCCTACCCCTCCCAGTAGCTCCATAAAATACTCCTTCCACTCCTCGCTCCCAATCGCTTCGTTCACTCTTTTCCTGTTCCTCCTCCCTCTATTCACTATCTCCCACACCTGATTCTCCGTTCTTGCTTCCGCCACTTCTCTTATCAATCTCTCCCTCTCCTCCTCTTTTTTCCTTTCCCCCATTTCCTCGTATTCTTTCTTCTTTTCCTTGTACTCCTCCTTCGTAATCTTCCTTTTTCTCCATTTTCTTAGCTCCTTCCTCACCTCCTTTTTCTTCTCTCTACATTCCTCGTCCCACCATCCCTCTTTTCTTACCTTCCTTTCCTTGCCCCTCGCTTCTTCACTCTCTTTCATCTCTTTTTTCATTTTCTCCTCCGCCTTCCTTACCACCTCCTCTACATCCTTCCCCTCTACTTCCATCCTTTCCGTCCTTCTCCTGTACTCCCCTTTCATCTCCTCCGACCACTTCCCGCTTCCTATCTTCCTTTCCCTTTTCTCCTCTTTCTTTCTCTCCTCTCTGCCCCTCTTTATCGTGACCACCAACGGGTGGTGATCCGAATCCACGCGGTCCCCTACCTCCATCCTCTCTATTCCTTCCCTCGTGTTCTCGTCCCCCAGTACATAATCTATCACAGTCGCGCTTTTTCCTCCTGTGAACGTGTATTCTCCTTCCTCATCCCCCTTTATGTTTCCGTTAAAAATCTCCCATCCCTCTTCCTCTATTAGTTTGATTAGCTTTTTTCCCTCCCCGTTTACCCTCTTGTGCTTCGACCTTCGTCCTCCCTCCTCCTCTTCTTCCCCTCTTACTCTTCCCCCTCTTTCCCCAACCCACGCGTTGAAATCCCCCCTATTATTATCTTTCCTTCCTTCCTTTGCACTTCCTTCCACCCTCTCATCGCTTCTATCTTTCTTTCCATATCTCCGTTTACGTATACCGCTACCACTATCCATTCCTCCCCCCCTGCCATCACTTTCCTTACCATCAGCCCTTCTTCCTCCTTTTGCCTCTCTTCCTCTTCCTCCATTCCCATCTCTTCCCTTACCCCTATCATCATTCCTCCTATCCCTCTCCCTTTCTTCTTCTCCTTCCTCGCCCACTGCGTCGTCCATTTGTACCCCCTCGGCAATCTGGCCCTTACCCTTTCCCATTGTTTTTCCTCTATCCATGTCTCCATCATCACTACTACCTCCCACTCCTCTATCCCTTTGAAAAACTCCTTATCTTTATTCCTTACTCCGTGCACGTTCCAGAACCCGATTTTCCACCTTTTTTCCTCTCTTCCTCTTTCTCTCCGCCCCCACCCCTCTTGTCGCCTCTCCCCTCTTCTCCCCTTCTCCTCCTTTACCTGCCTCCTCCGTTTTTTGCCCGGTCTTCCTTCTGTCCCCCCTCGCTCTCGTCTATTCTTACTATCTCTATCTCCCTTCCTCTTTCCTCTTCTCTTCGTCTCCTGGTCATATCCCTTCCCCTCCCGTCCTTCAGCGTTTCCTCTCTTTCGTCCCAATACCACCACGTCCCGTCAATCCTTATCTTCCCGTGTCCGATCCTTATGTCTTTCCCTCTCGCCACTTCCTCTTCTCCTAGTTCGTTTAGCCGCCATTGCGTCCTCTTCTCCTCCCAGGTCAGATCATCTTCCACCCTTATTCTCCTGTCTCCTATGTTCTTTCTCCTCCTCATCACCTCTTTTTTTTCTTCTAAGCTCTCCAACTTTACCTCAATCGCCGTCTCCCTCCCTCTTCCTATCTCCTTTACGTCCCCTATCCTCACCTGCGCCCCTATCCTCTCCATCAGTCTCATCACCGTCCACCTTGCCTGCCCTTGCGCTGCCACTCCCTTGATTATTATACTGTTTCTCTTTCTCTCCCTTTCTTTCGTTTCTATCTTCCATTCTAGCTCCTTTATCCTCTTTTCCATCTCCTCTCTCTCCCCCCCCCCTTATTTTCTTCCGCCATTACTCCGCTATCCCCCCCACCGGTCTTTTCTTTTCTTCCCTCTCCCTCTCTAGTTCCATTATTCTTCCTTGCATCTCTTCCACTCTCCTATTTCTCTCTTCTTCGGCTCTCTCCATTTCCTCTATTCTTTTCTCTAAGCTCTCTTTCTGCTGCTTCCACCTCCTCTCCCCCTCCTTCAGTTCCTCCCTCAGCTTTTGTATATCCCCCCTTGCCCCCCGTCCTTCTCTCTCCCCTCCCCCTTCACCGCTATCAGCTCCTCTTTTACCTTTCTCAACACCTTTTCCATCTCTTCTACTCTTTTCTCCAGCCTCGCTTCCCCCCCGTCTTCCCGCTCTTTTGGCGACCTTTGTGTTTTCCTACTTTTTTGGAATGCCCTTTTCTCTTCGCCCTCCTCCCCTGTACCTTCCCCCTCCTCTTCCTCTCTTTTTCTTTTCCACAAATCTGTCACGCTTTCCATATTTCCTACACTTGCACTTCTCTCCCTCCCTAACCTCTCCACGTTCGTTTTCCTACCTCTCTTTTTCGCCGCTTCCTCTCTCCCATCCCCCCAGTCTATTAAGTCCTCCTCCTCCTTCTTCCCTTCCCCCGTACCCTCTGCGCCTGGCATCTCTGTCTCTCTCCCTTTCTATTTTCCTATTGTTCTTCTTTATTTATTTTACTTTTATTTTATTTATTTATTTTTATTTTATTTTCTTCTATTTTATTCAATTTTGTTTACTTATTCCTATCTATTTTTCCATTTATTTTCATTTACTTTAATTTAATTTAATTTGATTTAATTTTACTTAATTTTATTGAATTTTATTTAATTTAATTTTATTTTATTTTATTTGCTTGTTCTATCTCGCGTCTCGCTCTTATATTTCCCTCCCTTGTTCTTTTCTATCCACGCTCTCGCCCGTCGCTGCCACCGCCCGCTCCCCTCTGTCCCCCCACCTCCACTGTATCCGCCCGCTCTCCTGGTTTCCTTACTCGCTTCGCCGTGTTCCCCCACCTTGGCTCCCCTCCCTCTTCCCGTATGCTGCCGCGCTCACCCGTCCTACGCGCCTCTGCCTTCGCCCGTCCGATGGCGCCACCTACCCGTCTTTCTCGCCGTCTCGCTCCTTGCTCCTTTCGCTGCTGTTCCTCCCCTCAGCCCCCTTACCCCTCGTCAGCTGTCTTCCCTAACCTCTTTCGCCTTCTGTTTTCCTTTATCCCTAACCCGTTCTACTCCCCGAACCCTCTTATTTTATCTCTCCGTTCTCTTTATTCTCTCTCCTTACTATCACTCCCACTCTTCTCACCACTGCCTCCGCTCTTCTCCTTTTTTCCGTGTTTTTCTCTCACTCTCGCTCACACTCGTCCTCACTCACTCGCACCGGAAACGGAAGTCCTAATTGTATAATTGTATAATTGTATAATTGTATAATTGTATAATTGTATAATTGTATAATTGTATAATTGTATAATTGTATAATTGTATAATTGTATAATTGTATAATTGTATAATTGTATAATTGTATAATTGTATAATTGTATAATTGTATAATTGTATAATTGTATAATTGTATAATTGTATAATTGTATAATTGTATAATTGTATAATTGTATAATTGTATAATTGTATAATTGTATAATTGTATAATTGTATAATTGTATAATTGTATAATTGTATAATTGTATAATTGTATAATTGTATAATTGTATAATTGTATAATTGTATAATTGTATAATTGTATAATTGTATAATTGTATAATTGTATAATTGTATAATTGTATAATTGTATAATTGTATAATTGTATAATTGTATAATTGTATAATTGTATAATTGTATAATTGTATAATTGTATAATTGTATAATTGTATAATTGTATAATTGTATAATTGTATAATTGTATAATTGTATAATGTATAATTGTATAATGTATAATTGTATAATTGTATAATGTATAATTGTATACTTGTATAATGTATAATTGTATAATTGTATAATGTATAATGTATAATTGTATAATGTATAATTGTATAATGTATAATGTATAATGTATAATGTATAATGTATAATGTATAATGTATAATGTATAATTGTATAATTGTATAATGTATAATTGTATAATGTATAATTGTATAATTGTATAATGTATAATGTATAATGTAAAATGTATAAAAAATGTATAATGTATAATGTATAATGTAAAATGTATAAAAAATGTATAATGTATAATTTATTATTGGAGAACAAATTTAAAAAAAATGTTCATTTTTGTTACGGACTGGCCATTTTTCCGTACATTTATTATTAATTTATATTTTATATTGGAAAATTCGCCCGAATGTTCGCGAATATTAATTCGTAGTAACTCGTCGCGGGACGATGGCGCATTTTTGTAATAAAGTCAGCACTTTCAGTGCATTGACCATTTCTGTCCGAGCTCGGCGACCGAGCAAAGTCATTGCTGTCAGCAAATACTGAAATCACGCCATCGCCCCCACCCGGTGCATCAGAGTTTACCTGGCGCATCGGATCGCCCAAATCAGTCACTCTTTGATCATGTCTTGAACCGTTAATATCTAATAATAATTCTGTAGTATTAAGTTGATTTAATTGATTTAGTTTATATTGTCATCTTCGAACCGTTAATTATTATTCTTGCGTAGTGTTTTAAGTGCAGTGTTATACCTGTAAGTTATTCCTCGTAAGTTCGTTTGTAAGTAATTACCTTTATTTGTGTATTTTATTCTTGATCGATTATTTTGTCAATTTTATCCATGATTTGTTTACGATTTAATGATAATCAGTTTCAATAAACGTCCGTTTCAACGGTTTATGTGTACGAACCCCAGATAAATCCGTAACAATTTTATTATTTTTCAGATGCAGCGACTTGAAGGCTGAAGCACCGATCCGATCGCCATCACCTTCGAAAAAACGTCATTGTTACCGCTGGGGCACAGGACACTGCGCAATATCTCGCGTGCATCGAAGCCCGCGCTCTCTTCTCCTTAGTTTTTGTTTGCCATTGTACTTCGTTCATTGTACTTTAATAAATATCGCATTTATTACAATTAATATAATGACCTGTTTTATGTATTCACAATGAATAAATATATTAATTGGTACTGACCAATTAATCCCCCCCCCCCCCGCCTTTTGTCCCCCTTTTCAGCTTGATTCTTCGCGCGGAGTGCGAGCATGATTCAGCTGTCGACAGTTTACATTTTTTTTACTCTTTATTTTTGTAATTTTTATCTATTTTGCCTCTTATCAATGATCGCAAAATGCAGGTGTGCCTTTCGAATTTTCCGGAGACTACGCAGCTATTCGACGGTTTGCGGGAAGACGGCAATTTGTTCAATTGCGAACAAAAGCAATTTGTGTCGAAATATTTGGAGAGAGCTACACCGTTAGAAAAAAAATTAAATTTGTATCCGCATGCGTCAAAAAATGAGGAAAATAATTATCAAACCGACCATTTATCGAGAAAAGTGCTGTAGTAGATTCATTTACCGACATCGATCGGTAAAAACAGAATTTCCGCAGTTTACTCTTTATGTCGATAAATCACTACACACTGTGCTCCAAATTTGATAAAGATGTTATATGAATAATAAATGGTTCGGCGTAAATGCAATTTGCGGTGAAAAACAGAAAATAGAAAATATCGCATATTTTGTGTCGATAAAGATCTATAGTCGCTGGCCGTATTATGTTTGCCTCTGGACGACACTATACCTTCTACGTTCAGTAAACTTCAAAGGACGCCTGTCAAAAACGTCAAAAGCTGAGATCGTGCCAAACCACGGAAATCGATTTGGTGCTTCAATTGAACGGCCCCCATTAGAAATTTATCTTCGAGAATAGTTGGAAGAAGATTGCAGAAAAAAATCATCATTTTACAGAGGTACGATTATTATTTTGCATTGCGATTAAGAGAAAACATTCCTGGCCAAAATTGATGTCTGACAAATTACCTCCCCGCGAGGCTTTGGTCCAGCCAATGCATGTGGTCGATTATTATTATCCATTTAAGGGATCATCTCAGTGTGACGTCCCGAAAAAAAGCTGTTTAATGGTCTGTATAAGCTAATTGCTTTGATTTTTTAAACAAATTAAAGCACCGATGAAGAACACAAAATAATCCTTTTTGAACGGATTTATTTATTCGTTAATAATATCGTTATTATTTATTCTAAAGACCGGTAAAAATCGGACCAAAACGGTGGCCAGGCTAGGAGTCGCAATACCAATATGAAACAACGTTTCAAAGTGATTAATTATTAATCTGTAGAAAAGCCTCTCTAAGTCGCTGTGGAAAATTAGCCTATTTTTTCGATCGTTCGTAAGAAAATAGGAAGTTTTCAACAAAAAAGCTTCCATAGCGACCTAAAGAATGTCGCGAAGAATACTATGTCTAAATTTCAAAGGGATATCCTTACAACTCTTCCTCTGAGAGTGGCCACAGTTTTGAAAAACACCATTTCGAGAAAAACGCGTTTAAAATTCGGCGTTTGGCTGGTGAACACCACGACCCCTTTCTCTAAGAAAGGCTGTAGCGACCGAAATAATTCGAGTATCGACGTGAAACTTGGAGAGAACGTGTATAACACTGTATTCTATCCGAAAATGCAAAAGAAAAAAAATCGTTTTTAAAAAAATGTCAGGCTGAGATGATCCCTTCAAATCAATAGACTTTTGTGTCAATAAATCGATTTTGTTGAAAATCAGCAATCTTTTTTATATTCCACTTTGCCTCGGTCTTCTGTAATTGATATTTTTTTAACGCTTAATAGTCATTAAATATCTGCATTTTTGGTAACTTTTATTAATTTGCAACGTTTAGCTAACACAATATTAATCTATTAGACATATTCTTATATTGTTATTTGTTACAGATTGTCATTCGTTCTGCTGTAAAATGAAAACTTTTCGAAAGCTGTGAATTTCCGGAGCAACCTCATCGGAAATCAAAGAAACGAAAAATGCACAAAAGGTAAAAGCTCCATTATCATTCTACTTTTCTATAGTTTCTATAAGAGCATGCGAAATACCACTGTCGGTAATAAAAACTGTAATCAACTTTTTTCACGTTTATTACTGCCATTTTAGAGCTTCAGAAGAAATTCAACGAATGCACTGGTGATAGCCGCATTCGATGAACTTCTTATGCAAAATATTATTGCGTTAAAAAAGTTGATCACAGTTTTTCATAGAAGTTCCCCGAACGATTACATTTTTACAACAAAGATGCTGTTGACATTTCAAGCGGCCATATTGATTTCGGTGGTTTACAAATATACGATTTTTTCGATTTCTTATTAGTTTTTGACAGAAAATATTATCAAGCGCAAGCCGTGTATATTCATATCAAATCTCTGCCAAATTACAAGCATATGTATAGTGTTTCAACGACGTAACGTGTAAACTACGGAATAGCCTATTTTTACCGACCAACGTCGATAAAAAAGTCTACACCAGTAAGCCCAACTATATAGATGCTTTTTGGACCGTCGTTTCACATGTCGTTTCACAGAATTGACGGTCGTTTGACCGTCACGGCCAGTGATGCGAAATGACCGTTATTGCTTCCTCATAGAGGAAGCTTTGTTTTCATGAAAAAATTTTTTTTCGAGATTTTCATGCCAGTATGCTTAGAATCACCTAAAATGTCGAGAAAAGTTGTTTAGAAAAAATGTCCGTATTGCTTCCTCATAGAGGAAGCTTTGTTTTCATGAAAATTTTTTTTTTCGACATTTTCATGCCAGTATGCTTAGAATCACCTAAAATATCGAGAAAAGTGGTTTAGAAAAAATGTCCGTATGTATGTGTGTGTGTGTGTGTGTGTGTGTGTGTGTGCTGGGCCTCGAAAATTCAATCGCCTCTCACTCAGAAACCGTTCGAGCGATCTGGCTCAAATTTGGCACGCAAGTAGAGTAGTTGCCCCTCTTCCAATGGCGAGATTTTTGATAACATATATACAGTCATTAAGATTTTATGTAGTTTTTAATTTGTTGAAAAAAGGGCGTGGTCGCTCTAACTTTCGTAAAAGTTCGACGATTTGGCTAAATAGTTCTTCATAATGGAAGATACGTTCAATGTTGTATGGTATTGAATTTCGACAAAATCGGTAAAGCGATTCAGATTTTATGCAATTTTGAAATTTTCGAAAAAAAAAAAATTTAGCTCTAAATCACGTCGAATTTTAACAAATGATCCGAATTGTTGAATAGTGGAAAAACAACATACAGCCCTGCTACATACGAAATTTGGTGATGATCGGTAAAGTCGTTCGGATTTTACACCATTTTTAATTTTTCAAAAAATTTAGATTTTCGCGATAACTTCCGCAAAAGTTAAGAAAGTAAGATAAAACTTTGTATCTAATGAAAATGAGATGTAACGGTGTTTGTGACGGATTTTTCTTTTGTTCAAATAAAAAAAAGTTGCAAAGTAGAACTTTGCACATTGCTTCCGCATTAATTTTCGTTTTTCACAAAGCTTCCTCTATGAGGAAGCCAAAATGTTAAATAAACAAGCTTCTTCATAGAGGTGGCTTTGTGAAAAACGAAAATTAATGAGGAAGCAATGTGCAAAGTTCTACTTTTTTGAGTTCGCGTCAATGACGCGTCACCTGACCGTCACGTGATGTCATTTTCGTTTCACATCATTGTCTATGTGAAAATGACGGTCACTTTTATTTCCGTCACCTGACAAGACCAGCCTGATAGGGACGTCTATATAGATGGGAAATGACCGTCACGATTTTTCCGGTCACTTTTTTCGGTCACAAAATATTTAGATTGGTCGTTTTCGTCATTTGCGTCATTGTTGCATCCGTCATATGACGATTCTGTGACGGTCACGTGACGGTCACATGACGGTCACGTTACAACTGCACATCACTGGACACGACCAGCCGGACAGGGACTTCTATATAGATGGGAAATGACCGTCACGATTTTTCCGGTCATTTTTTTCGGTCACAAAATGTTTAGATTCATCGTTGTCGTTATTTGCTTCATTATTGCATCCGTCATATGACGGTTCTGTGACGGTCACGTGACGGTCACATGACGGTCACGTTACAACTTCACATCACTGGTCACGGCACATCTCTAAGTCCACTTTATTTTCCAAAAATGTTGTTATAAATATTTATAAAAAGAAAAACTGCATTCTGAGTTCTAAAATTTGTTGCAAGTATTATTGCAGATGCTTAAAACAGCAACTATTTTCAATAATGCCCCGACACTGTAGGCCCGAAATGCGACCAGCATTGCATCAAGTTTTACAACCAATGAGAGTGCCGAATTACATCGATACACAAGAAAAGTCTTTTATCATTGGCTGCAGTGGTTAACGTGATGTTTATCGCATCATTCGCATTTGGAGCTAAGTGATGGGACGTATTAAGTTGACAAACCTATTTTATTTCAATCGGTATTACTGTGTAACATTACTGTTCCGGGAATTTCTACAAAAATACTTGATGCGAGTCATAAGACCAAGAATGCGCGTTCTCTGATAGTCTGCCGAAACGACTAACGCGATGGCACGAATACATCATGTAAAGCAGTATACAGGGTGTCCCATTTGAATCAATCCACCTAAATATCTCCTGAGGGAGCCAAGTGACAGGAAATTTGTAGAGACCTAAGTTGCAGGGTTTCGAGGGGGGCATTTGATCCATGCATTTTTTTTAGCTTTCAAGTTCATGCTTGCGAGCTGCAAGCACAAGGAACTTTTTTTCAAATGGCAATCGCATTTTTCATCCCAATGAAACTTGTTCACCTTGATGAGTTGTTTTCAAATATCTCATCATTATGTCAATTCCTTCGATTTTACTCGAAAAATGCGACGAAAATGAGTTCTCGTATCAAACTGAAAATTCACATACCCTCGATGCGTGTTGGCGTGGATGATTGTTCCGCTGATCCATTCACCAACCGTAATTATGGAATGTAAACAATAACAAAGAGTTCCCCATTACCTCGAGGATTCTGTTATTCGAAACAGTTTCAATTCAACCAGAATCGAGATAGTATCGCCTGTAATTTCATTGAACACATTACGATGTACTCAGCGAGTGAAATTGTGGATATTTTACTCGTATTAGGAGAGTGCTGAGGATTCTATCGAGCCGCTGCCCGGACATATCGAGAACGGTACCCTAATCGCCGACGTCATCCCACACATGCAGTAATTCACAACATCGAACGAAATTGTAGGAGAGGACGAATTTATCGACGACGGCAACCACAACAACGAGGCATCAATTGTAATGATCCTTGAGCTCTTGCCATTCTCGCTATGATTCACATGAATCCGCACGCAAGTTTGAGAGAAATCGAACGAGATTTAGGTGTACCACGGAGCACCGTCCAAAGAATCCTCCGATCTGGCCGCTACCATCCGTATCACATAACGTTGACTCAAGCATTGTCCGCGCAAGACCGAAGAAATCGTGTTGACTTTTGTAATTGGGCCTTGCAAAGACTAAATGAAGATCCGAATTTTTTCCAGTACGGTCTCTTCAGTGACGAGGCAACGTTTCAGAGTACTGGTTGATTGAATCGACACAATTGTCATTACTGGTCAATGGAAAATCCTCGCTGGTGTCAACACATTGATCATCAGCATCGTTGGAAAGTGAACGTGTGGTGCGGTATCGTCGATGAGCAAGTGATAGGGCCATACTTTTTGGATGGTAATGTCACCGGTCAGAATTACCTGCAATTCTTGCGTAATCAGTTACCAGCACTGATGGAGAATGTGAACTTGCAGACGAGACAGAGAATATGGTTTCAACAGGATGGCGCTCCACCTCGTTTCGCTCGAGCTGTGAGGAATCATCTGAATGATGCGTTCCCAAATCGTTGGATTGGTCGGAGTGGTTACGTTTTGTGGCCTCCACGATCACCGGATCTCACGCCTCTCGATTTTTACCTGTGGGGCTTCGTCAAAGACATTGTTTATGTGAATCGGCCGACCACTCCGGTAGACTTACAGAGACGTATCAGGGAGGCTATTTCAAGCATTACGCCTCAAGTTCTTTGACGGGTTGTTGGAAATTTTCGCCGCCGAATTGAGTTGTGCTTGTAAGTCAACGGTGGGAGCATTGAAAAACTCGTGAACTCATGAGCGCATGAACCTCTAGACACGCATCAAGGGTATGTGAATTTTCAGTTTGATACGAGAACTCTTTTTCGTCTCATTTTTCGAGTAAAATCGAAGGAATTGACACAATGATGAGATATTTGAAAACAACTCATCAAGGTGAACAAGTTTCATTAGGATGAAAAATGCGATTGCCATTTGAAAAAAAGTTCCTTGTGCTTGCAGCTCGCAAGCATGAACTTGAAAGCTCAAAAAAATGCATGGATCAAATGTCCCCCTCGAAACCCTGCAACTTAGGTCTCTACAAATTTCCTGTCACTTGGCTCCCTCAAGAGATATTTAGGTGGATTGTTTCAAATGGGACACCCTGTAGTATAGCATTTTAATGACGTGTCAAATGACAAATAAGAAACGACCATATTCTGACGAGGAACTTAGCAGGGGTGTGTGGGCAGCAGCAAAGAGCCATTTATGACCGATTAGTGACCAAATTAAAAAATGACCATCATCTCGCAACTATATAGAGGACTTTCATCATTTTTAACCGTCAAATTACGGTAATTTTTAAGCCATTCGACGAGTCGATGAAATGACCGCCTTTTCGCATCTCTACTAACGGCACGGTGTGTAATGTGCCGGCACTGTATCTACACAATTTCAAAACGCTGTGCAAGCACCGCGCCGGCATTCGTACTATTTAATACTGCATCTAAATGCTATAGTACATGTTTCATTTCTGCCTACACGCCGTGCAGAACATTTTTCTATCAGGGAAAGATCTTCAGAATAAAAATTAATGAATAAAAAATGTTTCGTTTTGTAAGGCATATCAGTAACGCAAGATTTTTTCTTTTTCAGGTGACGAGATTCGCTGATAACGATGATGATGATGATGATGATGATGATGATGATGATGATGATGATGATAAACTGACAAAAATGAGATCAAGATAAACGAAAACAAATTGAATTGATTGAATTACATTGATGATGAAAGTGATGACGAAATTGATATTAAAATAACAATGATGATGATTGTGATGATGATGATGTGATGATAACAGAAATAAATGAACTTGATTGAGATGAACGAAATTTTATGTCAATAATATTCCTCACATTACAAGTATATTGCCAGTATATATCTTTGAAAATATGATAAATAAACCATCTGTAGTAGAAGACTGAAAACTCCTCTATTAAAGGTCCTTGGCTACAAAATTAATGTCATGAGATATCATTAGCTCGATACATCTACAATCGCATCGCGAGTCTAATTATCGCCACTCTTTTCGTACGAAAAATGGGACGAAGACGAATAGAACGATCTGCGGAAGAGGAAGTAGAGTTTCAACGTATACGTCGAGAGAGGTATAATGAAATGCAGCGTATCCGTTACCATGCAAGACGTGCTGCACAGAATGCCGGAAGTAGTCAATCCGCAGAAGCATCAACATCAACATCGCACAACCACGATAACCAAGAAATTAACGGCAGATTAACTAATGCGCAACGACAAAGCCTATATCGTGCACATCAAAGAAATCAGCAAATAGGAAACCAAGTCCCCCGGTATCAAATTGATGAAGTTCAGGAACACTACGGAGGTAGCATGACCGAATGCTGTACACACTGCAGTGCTGCACATTTCATATCTGAAAAAGTGTCGAATATGCGCAATTCATTTTCCGATTGTTGCAACCACGGAAAAATCAGTCTCGAACCACTACCAGAACCACCATCCGAATTACGATCTTTATTTAATGACACTCATGAGAAATCAAACATTTTCTTTGAGCGTATACGAAACTACAACAGTTCGTTTTAGTTTGCGTCATTTAACGCTAACTTGATGAACTTTCCAGGAACCCGTCCTGGCCCATATTGTTTTAAAATACAGGGTCAAATTTACTATCAAGTAAACACTGCGTTGTTCCCAGCATCCAATGAACTACCAACTTACGGTCAACTGTACATTGTTGATTCAAACGAAGCAGTTGACTCTCTGCAACGAAGAAATACTGCTCTCGATCGAGGTTTACTAGGAGCAATTGATCGCATTATGCGTGATAATAACATTTTCGCACAATCCTATCAAATGATGGGTGAAGAGTTGCTATCCCAGCATCAAAATCAAAACAATAATCAACAGTCAAACGAATTACAGCTGCTCTTCACGTTGAAACCAGGAATGGATCGCCGCAGATTCAACTTTCAACGAAGTAATGAGGTCGCTGCTGTATTTTCTACTACAGACAACGGTGAAATACCAGAATCGTACGTTACTATATGTAACAAGAACACACAGGTACTACAGTTAGTAAGTTCTATGGATCCTAACGTCGAACCATGGGTCTATCCCCTGTTTTACCCGTTTGGTACTCGAGGATGGCATCAAGATTTACGACAAATAGGTAACAATGAAAAACGAGTAACCAGGGATGCTTATACGAAATATCGAATGGCTATTCGCGAAAGCGACCACGGAAATCTTATCCTTCAGGGACGTCTCTTTCAACAATGGATAGTAGATAGTTATGTAAAAATTGAAAAAGATCGGATACAATTCCGAAAGGCAAATCAAGCAAAAATACGTGCCGAATCTTACTCCGGATTAGTGGATTACCTCAACACTACGGCCCATGAAACAAACGCACGAGTCGGACGTATCGTAATCCTACCCTCGACTTTCAGTGGATCACCACGTAATATGATGCAGCATTATCAAGATGCCATGGGAATCGTTAGAAAATTTGGAAAACCCGATCTCTTCATTACAATAACGTGTAATCCAAAGTGGCGTGAAATTACGGAAAATCTCCTTCCTGGCCAGCAGCCTTCTGACAGACCAGACCTCACCGCCCGTGTTTTTGATATGAAGAAAAAACATTTACTCGATTTGATTACCCACAAAAATTTGTTTGGTGAATCGCGAGCCTTCGTGTACACAATTGAATCGCAGAAGCGGGGATTACTACACATCCACCTGTTAGTAACACTGAAGGATAAACTGACAACACCAGCGATGATTGACAAATGTATATCTGCAGAGATTCCCGATCCGCACCTGCAACCCGAATTGCATCGCATCGTCATGAGTAATATGATTCATGGACCTTGCGGAGCATGGTGTGAAGTAAATGGGAAGTGTTCCAAGCATTTTCCAAAGCCTTTTCGAGGCGAAACCACAATGGATGCTGACTCCTACCCGACCTATCGTAGAAGGAAGACTGGAGCTTTATACGAACGAAATGGAGGACACGTTGTAGATAACCGTTGGGTTGTACCCTATTGTCCCATTCTCTCATTGATCTTCAATTGCCACATTAATGTAGAAATAGTAACAAGCGTCACAGCACCAAAGTACCTGTATAAATACATATATAAAGGACATGATGTTGCCGCCATCCAAATTACGAATTCCGAAGAGGGTGAGATTGCAGAAAACGTTATCGAGCACGACGAAATTAAGAATCATATTGAAGCTCGCTATGTAGGTCCAAACGAAGCAGTGTGGCGTGTTCTCGAAAAAAAAATGCAAGAAAAAAGCCATCCTGTTATACGTCTTCCTGTACATTTGCCTAACGAGCACAGTATCACAATACCGGCAGACATGAGTGAAGATGGGATACGAAATGCTATGAGTCGCGTAAGTATGCTGGAAGATTATTTCGCATTGAACGTTCGAGACGAGTCTGCAAGACAGTATACGTACCCAGAGATCCCGTCTCATTACGTCTTTAAGAGATCGAAAGATAATGGAACTCCTGTTAGCCAATGGACACAACGACAGCGAAGACATGATGCATTTGGACGGATGTACTCGGTAAATCCTGCTCAAATCGAATTGTTTCATCTTCGATTACTTTTATAGAATGCAAAAGGAGCTAGAAGTTTCGAGGATTTAAGAACCGTCAATGGACAAACTTGCGACACGTTTGTTGCGACATGTTTGGCGGTAGGTCTCATTGAAGACGATGACGAGTGGAGAAAAGCGATTGAAGAAGCTTCCATTTGGATGATGCCTGGTCTACATAGAAGACTATTCGTTAGAATCTTGGTTCACTGTCAACCGATTCATCCAGAAGAATTGTGGGAAGAATTAAAAAATAAGTTGTCAGAAGACTACGCAAGACGCATAGGTATGGAACAAGCAATAAAAAAAACCTATAGTGAGATCGCTCGCATGCTTGACAAAGAAGGTTCGAGTCTATCCCATTTCCCCAGTATGGAACAGGTGGAAATTCTGGAGTCAGAAGATGAAGTTGTAACATTGCCTGAAGAATTTACGGCCACTGGCACGGAACAATACAGACAACTCAATGATACCCAGAAAACCTTTGTCGATGCCGTTCTACGCACACTCGTCAACGACAATGCTGAGGAGACCTGCTTTTATATCGATGGTCCTGGAGGATCTGGCAAAACGTTCACGTATACCACACTTTCGAATATAGTCAGAGGCAAAGGAAAATGTGTCAGCACTATGGCCTTCACTGGGGTTGCAGCTATATTGCTGCCTGAAGGGAAGACAGTACATAAAACATTTGGGCTTCCAGTACCGTTGTACGCTGATTCCACATCAAGCATCAAAGTGCAATCAAAACAAGGTATGTACTTAAAGAACGTTGATCTTTTCATCTGGGACGAAGCACCTATGGCTCCACGTTATGCGCTTGAGGTAGCAGACCGAACATTAAAAGATATTATGGACAACAACAAACCATTTGGTGGAAAGGTGATCGTTCTCGGAGGCGACTTCCGTCAACTTCTACCGGTTAAGGTACGAGGTACGCGTAGCGAAACAGTAAGCCTTTCAATCAAGTACAGTGAACTGTGGCAAAACTTTTCCAAGTACTCATTAACACAAAATATGAGAGTTTTGCCCAATGAAGTGGAATTCGCAAAATTTCTACTTGACATTGGCGACGGAATACTCAATGATGCGGATGACAACTTTAACGTTCCAGAACGTTGCGTAGCGCCTGCAGGCAGTGATATAGTCGAAGATACTTATGGGCAATTGGTAAGAGCGAAACGATTCAGAGATGTGGCGAAACGAGCCATTCTATCCGCCCGAAATGTTGATGTTGAAGAAATCAACTCCAGAGTCATGGATTTATTCGACAATGCTACTGAACAACTCTACTCGAGCGTTGACAGTACACAGAATTGTGGCGACAATGATGAGATAAACGAAACGATCTTACCAGAGTATCTACATACGCTGTCATCTCCATGTTTGCCGCCACACGAACTTCGCCTCCGAAAGTACAGTATTATAATGCTGATCAGGAATCTAAGTATAAACGAAGGTTTGTGCAATGGTACGAGATTGTTGGTTTTAGATTTAGGCAACATGGTTTTGCGATGTGAAATTCTATCTGGGGATAAAGCTGGAGAGATCGTTTTCTTACATCGCATTACTTTATATTGTGAGCATGAATATCCCTTTATTTTCAAAAGACGTCAGTTCCCTGTAAAAGTAGCTTTTGCGATGACTATCAACAAATCACAAGGGCAAACTTTCGAAAAAATTAGTCTTGATCTTCGCAGGGATGTATTTAATCATGGGCAATTGTATGTAGCTTTTTCGCGGGTACGTTCTTGGGAATCTCTCAAAGTTTATCTTGGGTCGCAACGCGATGGAAATATGGTAAAAAATTATGTGTACAAGGAAATATATCAGTAATAAGAGATCTAAGCATTAGTGCAACTAGCACGTTTACTGCTTTATATTAACAAAATTGTATATTTCGTAAATGTAATTGATTTATTTGTTTTTGTTCACATGCGGCTATGCCAATTATTGCAGGTTTACCAATACTATATGATTGAATTGAGAGGAAAAGTGTTGGCAACATGTTCGGTTATGTCAAACTTGATTTAACTTGAAAATAAAACAAGAGCGCAGTGTTGTGCCCGGCGACTCGGTAATTGATCAGGTTACGAGTCGAAGGGTAATTGTTTGTTTATTCGGGATCGTTCGCCGATTAAAGTGTTGGACTCACGCGAACTCGGGTTTACCAATAAGACAATTTATTTGAGAGAAAGATATTTCTGAGTTACAGTTTCAGTTTGTTACTATTCGTTTCTATTCGTTTTACAACTTGAGGGTACCCGAGTCTAAGAGGAGCCTGACTGCTCAGCTCCGAGTCTGGTCTTCGACTGTCGGTAAATTGCAGTGGATCGCTGCGATTCACCGAAAATCGGTGCGTAAGCATTTCGTGTCAATTCGCCCGATTTCGGCATCGGCGAATTCCGGCACGCGCTCGATCGTTCACCCCGACTGGGCGTTCGATTGAGCAACAGAAATTTCGAAATAGAATTTAAATATTCCGGGGTGCAACAGCAGCAGCGCAGAGAGTCCTATAGACGCGCGCGCCAGCGCGCGTGTATGTCCCTAGTGAAGTAAAAAAAGTGTGTGTGTGTGTGTGTGTGGGGTTGAAAAATTTAATCACTTTGCAGTCAATAACCGTTCAAGCGGTGAGGCTGAAATTTGGCACGAATTAAAAGATCTTTGGCGCTCTAACTTTCTTAAAAGTTCACTGATTTACCTGAATATTTCTTCATAACTGAAGAAACGTTATAAGTAGGTAACGCGGTGTTTGTGCCAAAATCCAAAATGGCCGCCGGGCCCAAGTCCGAGCCGCCATCTTGCTTTCGCGCGACAGTGGGTGTTTGTGCCAATCCAAGATGGCGCCTGCGGACAGTGGGTGTTTGTGCCAAACTCAGGATTTCGGCCGTCTGGCGGCGCTGGCGGCGTTGGTGGCGCGGGTCGTTCAAATGCTTTCCCCTCTCTCTCTCTCTCTCTCTCTCTCTCTCTCTCTCTCTCTCTCTCTCTTTCTCGCTCGCTTTTTGTTGTGGCGGTCCGCGAATATGAATATGAAAAAAAAAATCCTCACCCAACCACCCACCGCCCAACGATTCCTAGCATTTCAAGTTAAGCGTGGAAAAAAAAGTTGCAAAGTAGAACTTTGCACATTGCTTCCTCATTCATTTTCGTTTTTCACAAAGCCACCTCTATGAAGAAGCTTGTTTATTTAACATTTTGGCTTCCTCATAGAGGAAGCTTTGTGAAAAACGAAAATTAATGTGGAAGCAATGTGCAAAGTTCTACTTTGCAACTTTTTTAAATTTGAACAAAAGAAAACTCCGTCACAAACACTGTTACATCTCATTTTCATTAGATACAAAGTTTTGGCCTACTTTCTTAACTTTTGCGGAAGTTATCGCGAAAATCTAAATTTTTTGAAAAATTCAAAATGGTATAAAATCCGGACGACTTTACCGATCATCATCAAATTTCGTACGTAGCAGGCCTGTATGTTGTTTTCCCACTATACAACAATTCGGTTCATTTGTTAAAATACGACGTGATTTAGAGCAAAATATTTTTTATTCCGAAAAATTCAAAATTCTATAAAATCTGAACCGCTTTACCGATTTTGTCGAAATTCAATACCATACAACATTAAACGTATCTTCCATTAAGAAGAACTATTTAGCCAAATCGTCGAACTTTTACGAAAGTTAGAGCGACCACGCCCTTTTTTCAAAAAATTAAAAACTACATAAAATCTTAATGACTGTATATATGTTATCAAAAATCTCGCCATTGGAAGAGGGGCAACTACTCTACTTGCGTGCCAAATTTGAGCCAGATCGCTCGAACGGTTTCTGAGTGAGAGGCGATTGAATTTTCGAGGCCCAGCACACACACACACACACATACATACGGACATTTTTTCTAAACCACTTTTCTCGACATTTTAGGTGATTCTAAGCATACTGGCATGAAAATCTCGAAAAAAAAATTTTCATCAAAACAAAGCTTCCTCTATGAGGAAGCAAAAGTATCGAGCGAGTAGGCTCGAGCGCTGACCCGTCTGCAGCGACCGTGCGTTGACGCGTCGGCGAAGCCAAGCAGGTAAACGCGCGCTCGTGAAAAAAGGGCTAGCGCTTCGGTAGTACGCGAGCCCGATGAAGCGGCGACCTTTTTTTTTCAGCGCTTACCTGAACGGTGCCTCGCGCCACGCTAATTACATTATAGGTAGGGAAATAACTGTAAAACAATTTTACGAGAATATTTTCATTTTATTCTTAAATCTATGCATACATTTTTTCTTAATATTTTACCATAGCGCTACAGTGTTGAATATTTTGCCGTCCACCCAACATATTATCATCATGTTTATTATTATTTTTCTTTTCGTCGGTTAAACGTTTTATTAATCGATGGTAGAACTGTTCTGCAATTCGATCGTTCTGTTTAAAATTGCTTGTAAAGATTTTTCTGTAGCGTAAAAGCCCTCGGTATCCATCAGTCTTATCAGTACATACATAATACAGAAACATAATGCAAAAGTGGCCGCACACAGTTGAAGAAAAACTTTGCATTTGCTCCGTGTTCCACCGGAAGGTTGTGCAATTTTTTCGCAGTCTGTGTATATGATTTGTAACAACCGGCGGCATGCCATAGCTGTCAAAATACACTCCTCTTCCTCCATGGTCAATGTAGATGGCGATCCAGTGACTCCCGCCACGTGAGTGGTCATCAGTGTTGACAATAATTGCAGTCGGTCTCGTCAGGTGAATTGGAATCCGGTCCGCTGCATACACGCCGCGGAAGACGTCCTGGGGCAATCCCTGCAGGGCACGAGCTATCTGCACCGTATTCATCGATGTCCAATTCTTGTGGTGAATAGACCTCCGGAGTAGTAGGTGCGACCTGCACAACGGAATGAACACGCATGTCCAGTGGTGAGACGTCGTGAAGAACCCATTGCTTTATTTTTGCAGCTCTGTTCAAACTGCATTTTTTAGTGGGGTTTTTCAAAGCGTGGTGCAGGCAGCGTTGTGGATTGCCCGGTAGAAGATCGTATGGTGGACAGTGCGCGTGTTCGAGATTTCGAACCTCCCGGGTCATAATAATTTGAAGATACTCAGTTTGAATTTCACCGTAAGTATAAATTCGTCTCGCGCCTCGAGCAACATCTTTCAGATTGTTTATTAATTGGCAGAGAGTTATATCCCCATCAAACCACTCGAGACCGTGAGTGTGTTCGGTAAAGAGATTGTTCTTTAATCGGTCGTCAGTAGGAAGATCTGTGTAGAGACACGGTGGTGCTATTATCCAGTGCAGTAAATAGTCGTGATCCACAGTAAGAACCGAAACTTCCTTCGGAATGAATTCACCGTCTTGGTCGTAAAGACCTTGAATATCAATCACGAAATCCATCTGACTGGTGATTGATAGGCAACTGGTAGAACTCGTTGCAGACTTTGTCTCACTGAGTCGTCTTGACGTGTACTATGATGAGTGCTTTCGAAGCTGCAGTTCTTATTTATAAATGCCGCTACAGTTGTCGGTGGTGGGGGTTGCAAGGGCGGCGAAAAGTTGATCCGCGAAGGGGAACTTTCATTTTTTTTTCTCGTCGCAACAAGAAAATTCCTGTTTCAACGGGTCCACGGACCGGATGAACCCCCTACTGCGTGGAAAGTCTTCGGAAGAACACCCCGCAGAGATGGCAGTCTGTGACGCGGTCAACGAGAAAAAAAAGAGAGAAAAAAAAGGGTTCTTAGGATAAATACAACGTGGTCAGTAGCAGCAGCCTTGAGACTTCGAGGGTGCACAAGAGAAATCTTGACCATTTCGAGAGAAGACGCTTAGACGCTTAGACGTACGCAGCGAGGATGAAAAACTCTGCAATGGAAAACCAAACCTGCACGTGTAAAACCAAAGGGTCTATAGCGGTAAAGCGGGGTAAAAAACACCCGAGTGGAAAAACTCTTCGGAAACATCGCCATCGACGACAACGGCGTCATATAAAAAGACAGGAGAAAAGACGCCTACGTGACAAGGTATGTGGTGTACATCTACAATTGGCAAGTAAATATTTGCGAAATAAATATAAATATTTCTTATTATTATTTTACAGGCAACGATTGAACGATTATACGCACTACTGCGTATGAGAAATAGTCCGTGCGGGTACACCGCTGAGGATCAGGATGAGCCGCGCGGAAAAGTCAAGGATATGGATGTGGATATTCTTGTAAAATGTTTTTCTCAAGACCTGGTAATTCGATGAATACAAATAAATTGAAAACCAAGATTCCTGTTTTTACGTTTTATTTATTTTATATTTGTCGTACAAAATATTTTATATTCACTAAAACTAGCCTGAAAAGTCTACCATAACCTGGCGCGAAGAATCTATTTCAACTACATTATCAAATTCGGTGTAAACTATACAATTTATGGCTTGCGCCAGAGATTCTTTGAAGCGTACTTCTAGCCTAACACTGCCGTTTCGTACAAGGTTCCAATGGCCAGCTCTTCCGGCTGAGAGATCGGGTGTCAAGTCGAATCAAAATAAGCAGTGGCCCAGAGGGCATTCGGATCTTTTAATGCCACAACTGTCGTCATCCCAGCAAATACCCGTACCAGAAACTAGCGTGTGAAAGGAGTCAACGTAGAGTCCTTCATCAAAATTCGGTTGTAAAGGCTTGCTAGGTATCTGCACTCCATCCACGTAAAGCGACAAATAATTAATTCCAAAATGTTGGAAATTGAAAGGATTCAGACTTTTATCTCCATTGAACGCCTTATTATCTACTGTGAGGAATTTCCCTGCGAGGGGGACTCACAACCCCGGCTCCCTCCCGCTACACGCCCGGATCAAATAAAACAATCAATATTCATAATACGGGATCCGAAGTCCCCAATGAGTTGGGCCGTCCACACCGACAGCTGGGCGCCAGGTACCGAGGTACCGCCGGGAAAGCCCCGACTTGATTTCGCCGTCGGTACGGCAGGCCCGACCCGTAACGCGAGCGGGCGCGGCAAGAAGCGCTAAGACACGCGACTAACTCAGGCTCCGCGAGCTGAAAATGGTAGAGGGGCGGTTCGCAAAAATTGAGGGACACAATTTGAATTCGGGTAAAATCATTTTATTGAATAATTCCCGGACTGCTCCCGGTAGTTAGCCGAAAGGCAGTGGTGTAGCAAGGGCGGTTGACAATTAATCCCCCTCAGGTAGCCTCGGCTTAATACAATAGAAAGACTAATAATAATGATAACCGGAAGCGTCATATCATTGTTCAAAAGTCCTAATAATTCGAAATAATACAATTTGAGATGATACAATTGGAAAGAATACAATTTGGAAACAATACAATTTGTCATAATACAATTTAACAATCACACAATTTGAAATACTGCAACTTGAAATTAATACGATGGGAAATAATACCCTTTGGAAATAATACCACTTGAAATAATGCGATTTGAAATACCATGGGAAATAATACCCTTTGGAAATAATACCACTCGAAATCATGCGATTTGAAATAATACAATTTGGAAATAATACAATTGGAAATATTACCATTTGAAATAATGCGACTTGAAATAATACAATGAGAAATAATATGATTCAGAAATAATATAATTTGAAATAATACAATCGTACTCGAAACGTAAATGGAACCGCCGTTGATTATCGGTCAGGTAGCCATCCTCGCTTTAGGGACTCGATTAACCGAGTCTCGGTAATATGACCGCCGGACAGATAAAATAACCCAAAAGGACTACGGGCAAACGAACTGAGCCTAATTCTTAAATAACGCGACGCAAATATTCGGTGATAAATAGAGGCAACGAAAATAACAATAATAATAATAATAATGACCGAGGACCGCTCCGCCTTAGGCGGTAGGTAACACCGGGGAGGCTCGAGTCGAGAGATACGGCGATCGTGAGAGCGCGAGAGAAAAAGAAATAATAATTCAATTTACATTACAAAAAAATATAGAAAAAAAAATATTAAGGCGAAAGATAACGGGCGCACTTAATACTAGAAAGGTAGCGCGGGCTCGACACTTCCGCGAAATATATCGGGAGACAAAGAAGGGGGGGAGAGGCGACATAGCGCGAGTCCGAACACGCGCGGAACGTAAACATCGCGCGAGCCGCGCGACCTCGAGCGTGCGACAAGCCGGCCGGCGAAATCCGAAACGCAGGTGGCCGGAACGGAATTTTACGCGAACACTTAGGACCGTCTCGATTACTTAGCCTCGAAAAATAATGTTACTGTCGAGAAGCGACTGAAATAACGCAATTAAATTTACGCTCGAAAAACCCCGGGTCGGCGACCACACGCGAGGGTGGACGCTAAAACACCGAACGCAACTAAAAAAATACGCGGAACATCTCGCGTGGGCCACCGATACTCACGGGGATCGCGCACTTAGTCGCAAAATCGAACGCGACATGAATACCGCGAAATGGCGTCGACCAACGGTCGGACGAGACTCGCTCGCGCCCGGCACGACGCCGGGTGGCCGCACGGCCAGCCGCCCACGTTCATTACACTCAAAAATTCTCAAATGACTTAAAAAAACTTACGTGGACGGCCAGCACGTACGGCCGAGCGACTCTCGTCGTCACGGGATATAATAAAAGGGCCAGTGGAGAAGAAGGCTCGAGCGGCTCCGCCGCGCCTCGATCGATGCTCCCCACCCCGCTCACTCGCCGGCTACCTCGCGCGTCCGCGCGTGATTGGCGCGTCGCTCCTCTCGGCGGCTTCCGCGGCCGCGTCGGCGCAACACTGCGCGCACGGTGGCGCGCGATTCGAATTGAATCGCGCCACCAATGCACCCCGGTCACGTTGTTCTCGACCGGGGCTCGCGTGTTTGTCGTGCGGCATGTCCACTCCGCCCTTGGCTTTTTCTCTCCGATCTCGAGCCGCAGCTGAGATCGCAGGAATGCGGACGTCTTCCCCTCGGAACCAGTGGCCACGAAGAGAGAGTGCGGGGGCCCTCACGTCGGAAATCGAGGCCTCCGATGCGTCGACGGTTTTGGCCCCACAACTACGGAGTGCAACGCTGCAATTAAACTCAATCTTCGCGGTTCCTGGCCCCTTTCTAATTGGGGCGCCGGGGTGGCCGGTCCGCGACAATCCGCATTCCGGCTGGGATGGTCCAGCGCCAGGCTGGGAAGTCGTGGGGAGGCGGGTGACACGGTAATATTTCGGTCATTTCTCCACGCCCTCCCCTGGCATCCAGGTCCGCGAACACCGATGTTCGGTGCTCGCCTGCGGCTCCGCAAAACAGAGCCCATAGCTCAAAATCGGAGGACGGATCCAAAATTCAGAACAAAAGATAACCTCAGGCTCAAGAAAAAGATAATAGATCGTCGACCCATGTGGTAGGGATCTAGATAGCCGAATAGAGAGCGGCGGTAGTGGACACGCGCGAGCGATGGGCGCGCGGACGGCGGCAGCGGTTGGCGAGCGGGGCGATCCTTGCTGTTGTTGGTCCGTTGGGGCGAGATTTCGGTGGTAACAGGGGGGGGGCGCAAATGGTCGCACGAACGCAATTTCGAACGCAAACTTAGTCTATTTATAAGATGATAATAAAAAAAAAGGTTTTCGAAAAATAAAATTAATTAATTAAAGTGTCGCTAGTTAGCCTAGAGAGCCCACAATACGTAGCCCAGATAACCACAGCTTCCGACCGGACCCCGAATCCCGGAGCGACGAGCACCGACCCAAAGCGCCGTAAATCCGGCGCTCCTCGCCGTTCACACTCTGCGGAGGTGGCGGGGCGAAAAATCCCGTCACACTACAAAACCAAGAACAATTCTTTTCGGCAGTTGACCAAGAATAACGTTATCTAGCGTCTCACCGTGAACGCCGCTGTGGATGGTAAATGGTTTCACCTCTACGCGTGTAAAGGGGTACTTTGCACTCCCTTTGCTCAGAGCTCTCGCATGAGCTAATAATACACCAGGTGCAATTTTGACGCGTCGGACAATAAGGCTTGCATCGGTGATGTGAACAGAATAATTTTTTCCGGATGCATCTAGCAGGCAGAAGGCATTTCTCGAGCGTACGAGTCGCAACCGAAGCTCAACGCCGTTCAGTAAAAATTTCTCTTGATTGAATATATCAGAATGTAAGTATCCAAGAAGGTCTACTGTTTTGCCAGGCCGCATCATCATCTGCCGTGCAGTTAGTCCCTTATTATCCACCACTGCCACCACTGCCTCTCCACCCGCAAGGGCTCCAAGTGCCATGGGAGCCCTGTCAAATTGACCTGGCTCGTCGTTCACCCACATGCTGGACGCCAGATGACTATCCTTTGTCGAGGCCTTATAAGTTAATAATGTTTCAATATATGCTCGGTAGGCATATGCGTTATTCGATGGAGATACAAGTTTCTGGTTGAATGACACATCTAATTGATTGAAAAGTGAGTGAAGTAGATTGTTAACAGGTCCTACTTTGTCGTTTTCCGATGCATCTCCAGTCGCAGGTTTTAATACTACACGTAGGCTGAGCATAGTATGCGCTAGATCAATATATTCATCACCGTGTCCAGGAACAACAAATTCAAGGGGAGCAGAATCAGTAATAGATGAAATGGGTTTATAATGAACAACTTTAGACGCTTCTATACTCGTCTGTGTTGGTGGAAGAGTGAACAGATCCAGCTCTGATTTTAAACACTCACAAGAGTGCGGATGCAAGAAAGCCATTTTTGAAAAAAAAACGTAGACACAATCTTAAGATATAAGTTACAAATAATTATTCAAATATATCAGCAGCGGTTCGTCTTTTGCGTTTAACAATACGTGTCTTTTTCGTATTCTTACGTGCTACTCTCTTCTTTGTTGATTTTCCACTTCTTTTGCTGCTCTTCTTACGGTTGCTAGATGTACTCGTCTTCTTCGTCTTCTTCTTCGTTTTCTTCGTCGTCGTATTCTTCTTCTTCTTCTTCTTCGGCGTCCTCTTGGCTTTTCGTGATTTAGATCCCGGAGGTCCAAGTGCGGGAAACCCGATGTGTATATCAGCGTGACTGAGCGCTGAATGATGCGGAGGTCCACGATTCTTTACCTTATATCCCGAACCACTCATAAGGTTATCGAGCGACTCTTCGGCCTTGCGTTTTAATTTTCGACCGCTTTCGGTAACACGATTTTTCAACGCTTCTTTGAACGGTGTGTTATGAGCGACGTCATCCAATATATTCCACCCTGTATGAAGGGCCTCCTTACCAACCGCGCGCGCACCCCGTGTTAACAATGGCAGTGCACGTCAAAATAAACCGCTCAAAAAACTACCAAGCCCGTGCCCTCGTTGATAGGCGCTACCGACAAACACACGATTAACCCCACTACCAACCTGACTGTCGTAATGATCAACGTAACGATTCATTTTTGTCAGATTTATTTAGCGTATACGCTTAAAGTGTAATGTAACGGTCAACGTTCCACTCTCGAATGGCACTGGCGCGCCAGTGTGTGTTCTTATATCTATCTCGATCGTGTCAAATTCCGTTCGTAATAAGGGTATATAGTTTGGTGGTGAAAAAGTTTTTGTCTGTAGGTCGCCGTACGTATAATTTGTATTGTCTATCGCCACAATTCGTAGAAGAGGAGTTTGAACATCACCAGTGATGTAATTTTCACATATATCAGTATACACAAATAATTTATCGGGGATTGTTTCGGACAAAGATGCGGGAAAGTTGGCCTGAATATCTTCTGTTTCCGCACGCAGCGTTATAGGCTTGTTAGATTCAAAACCAAGTACTCGGGATAATTTATCACTGAGATGAACCTCGTGTGTTTGAAGGCATCCTATGGATACACAATTGTCGATATCACGACCTATGCTTACAATGCCTCCGGCGTCGTTGTTATACTTAATTTTAATATGATCGTCAAACGCGGCATCTTCGTAAATTGTATTAATTAACACATTTATCGAAGTGTAATTACCCTGTGGTATAGTAGCTTTAGTACCGCGCTTGTAGGCTGAATTAGCTAAAGACATGAGTCCTTTTAAGACATTTTCTGGAGTTGGTAAAGGCAAGATACCCTGTACTAAACCTGCATTCAGATCGTGTTTAATACTGTCTGCATCCGGTGTCGCTGGAGAGTGTCGAGCTACTTTTATTTCTGTGTCTTTACCGGAAAATTGCATAAAATTGCATGGAAACTGAATCTCTGTTAAAGCAACAGCCCATTCTCCTGGTAATTTTAATGAATGCGGTAATTGTGTTACAAAGTGAGTTACTGTGTTATCGGGATAATACTTCATACTACTATTACTGGGTAAAATTAGATAAAACTGATCACGCATTTTCAAAAATATTTCAATCCAACGAAATTCACTTTTTCAAGATATTTGATGCTGGGATCCAAGAGTTAAATTTTTCTGGGTAACCGCGCCTAACAACAAAAACTTATTTATTACGACCACGTCCCTTTGTGCGTAAAATTTTATCAATTATAAATTCCTCTTCGTTAATATCTTTTTTCACAACACTTATTTCCTCCTCGTAGAAGAAACCGTCAATCACTTCACCCTCCAAGTCTGACAATTCGTATACAGGCGGTTGTCTATACGTGAGAATTCGATGTATTTGAAATATTTCTTCGCTCCAACGTTCTTTGTAACCTTTCTCGAACGCAGTCTTGGCTTTACTGATGCGTACATACTCACCAACCTTGTATTTAGCTATTCGATAACCGTGTTTGTGGCGGCTCTCAATATTTGAACGAGCTATTTCTGCATTGTCCAGAGTCACCGCTGCGGGTTGCATTTTTGTGCTTGAATGTTTCGTATCGTTGTAAGCCTTTACTATTGATTGTAGTACATCCGTGTAGCGTCGTGTATTTTTATGTGTAAAGTAACGCCACATGCGTTCTTTCAATGTTCTATTAAATCTCTCGACGACAGCGGCTTTTACGTCAGGACTACGGGCTACACGAAAATGGATGCTGCGACTTTTTAAGAATTGTTGCAGAACGATATTCGGTATACCGGTATTCGGCCGTTGCTTCTATCCAATAATCGTTTGAAGGCTTCCGTAACAGCTGAACACGTTTTATCTCGAAGCAACTCGACCCACACATATTTACTTAAGACATCTATTACAACTAAAATATAGGCAAATCCATCGTTGTGATCTTTGACGGCTCGGAGATCTACAAGATCAGCTTCCCACACATCATCAATATTGTTGACCACATAATGCTGTCTCGGAAATCTTCGACGTATTGGTTTATGTAGCGTGTAAGCATTTTGGGCTTGCAGCCAGTCCACAACATCAGTCCGCGGGATTGATTCTTTTTCGGCGGTACGAATTAGATTGGGAGCTCCAGCGTAGCCTGCCGCATGCTCCGGATCGTAATAGAATTTTCCTAGCGTAGCCATTATATATTTAACGTCTTCCAGGTTTTGGTTTGTGCTTCAGTCTGCTGACGTCTAGGTGAAGTACTTTGGCTGCTATTCGGTGTGCTTTGATTGCTTCTTGTTGCGTAAAAGCTGGGTTGCGGTGTGACCGTTGGATGTGGAGGTGACAACGATAAATTTTCATACAGCAGACTATGATTACCGACGAATTCGCGAGGAACACCAACGCGTCGGAGTTCGGCACCAAACTGAGCGCGTCCAATAGCTCTCACTGTTTTTCTAGATCGCATAGCGTCGTTCAAAAGGTCTATAATATTAGCGTCTTTGACAAGCTCACCATTTATGGTAACAGCGCCAATTTTATCCCACTTTATTTGGCTTCGGACAGACGAACTTTTCAGAAATTGCAATAATTGCTCAGCTTGTTTTCTGTATTTTGAGGGTACACTAGCTATTATAGTCTGGTCGTCGATGCGCTCTTCTTCTTCCGCTTCTGCTGCTGCTGCTTCCTCTGACTCGTTTACTTTACTATCTCTCACGCTCGTATTCCGACGATTTTCATCCGTGAAAAACTGATAGCGTTGTAAGACTTGCTGGTAGAGTTTCCACTTTTCACGTTCGTTGGCAGGAGTCACTGAGCGAAGTATTTCATCCATTTCCGCGTCGAGACGACTAAGTATGTTACCAGGCGTTTGAACCGTTTGTGATTGTTCGAAAGGAATACTTGTGGTACGTTGAAATTTTTCGACAACATCTTGAGGCATCAAAATCATTTTCTTGGCGTGATCCATTTTTTCTTTTTTTTATTTGCTGGTAAAATAGTTGGACAAGACGGTGCCAATAATCGGTAAAAGAAGTGGTAATAAAAATCCACCTCCCTTTTGCACAATTACACGCTTCTTGGTTTTCCAGCAGCCTCTGTTATTTCCAAGACGTCGTAGAATATTTTTGTATTTCGCCAGGCGTAGTCTTTCGTTCTTTTTTAATGGAACGACACCGTGAAGAGTGTTTAAAGCACATTCACAAATACACTTTACACTATTTTTATCGATGGTACGTAGTAACGACGTTCGCTGCTGTTTGTCCAAGTGACACAAGGCGTGCAACAAAATTATATTTTTCTTCCCAATAGAAGCTTTAGCGGATGTTGACGGTGCCATAGTACGAAGACAAATGATACGATTATGACTCGCGAGCAGTTATTTATACTTACATTTTTAACGAGCTCCACTACCGCGCTTTGGGATGTACACATAATTGTGAGGATCATCCGGAAATATGCATGTTCGGAAACGACAATTATCCGGTGTCGATTGTTTAAGGTCTAAGAGTAAATAGCCGTGGGGCTTTGACGTTGCGTCACAATAAGCTTCTTGCAGAAACTTTGGATCTTCTGGATACTCCTGTCGCGCGAGATGAGAAATCTGTGCGCGGACTCGCGGATTCTTGAACGCTACGATGTAGTTTGTGTTTAGAGAAATATCGCGTTGACCGTGTCCTTGGTGGAAGATGTTTTGAGAAATAAAAATAATACTTATATTTTTGTGGTGACTGCCCTTTGTAAACAAATCGACTATTGTATTATTAGACGATTCGCGCATTAAGTCGTCGATAATTAAAAGTTTTGGTCGCGGATCACTAGCGAAATCTGAATTTTGTGGCAGACCTTCCAAAAATTCCACTTTATCACCGTACTCTTTGTAGCCGTCTTGCCACTCTGAATAATAAAATAGTATTCGCGCAAACTCTACATCGGCCATCTGTGCAATATATTTTAAAAACTTTTTCACAAAACATGTTTTTCCACAACCGGTCGGGCCACCGATCATGGAAGTCCATGGATGTTTCCACCGTGGATCCATCTCAACTAATGAGAATAGAAAAGATGTGAAGCTAGTAATATATACATATATATGTATACATTTCAAGAGAAAACCTACTCTATCGCTAGTTTTTCTTTTTGGGCTTGCTCATCCCGCCGCCGCCGCCGCCGCCGCCGCCGCGTCCGGGCCGCCGCGGTTATACATACCAATAAGCTTCTCCGGTATGTACTGCGGGTCTACACTGTGAATGAGCTTATGGCCACAGTGTGAAGAAAAAAAAGAGCTAATAATCGCGGTTATACGCACTGCAAACGAGCTTATAATGCAGTGTGTAGGGAGGTTGGGATATAGGTTTAGAGTTAAAAAAACGAACAGTTTTACAATTCAATTTGAATTTTAAGACAAATATTTATTACTAAATCTAAATATACAACAAATACACCGCAATATACTTACAAAAGAAAAAACGAATTTTATTTAAAATATGAGAAAAACGTCATAACTTAAAATCTAATACACATACATATATACAAATTAACTTTTTTTCCCCGAAGAAATAAAAATAACGGAAGCCTCCTTATTGTTTGAGGAGTCGAGACTTCCTGTTGTTCCTCATCGCAACGTATCCTAAAACATAGGCGACTATTAAATATCTTACAAATATTTATGGCTAACATTTTTCACAGGCTTACACGTTTTGCTCTCGGAGCGTGTGATGACCTGATGCAGGTGAGTTCGGCGGATGGCTCGGCACGGCACGTTAAGGACGCTCTCGGGATCTCTGATTAGCTGACACATTGATTCGAAATTGACGATTTGGGTGTTTGCCCAGTTCAGCGTAATACCTTTTACTTTGCACTCTGAGGTATCGGCACCTTCGGGACGCTTGACCAGATAACCGTAGAATTTGGGGCCCCCGGATACAAAAGATTTAATAAAGCTACCCTCGCCGTACTTGGTCAGCTCATCTGTCATCTCACCTAAAAGACTCCCCAGCGGTGGGTGGTACTCGGTCTCGCTACCGCTGCTGATATAGATACAAGAGTCCGTATCATAATACAAAACGCGCCTGTCTAATTTCTCCAGGTACGAGTAAAGTTTTAACCTCGCTTGTGCTGTGGTGTAAGCTGCGATGACTACATTCGTGTTCGCGTTAACGCAGACACTTTCGGACGTACTGTTATAACAGACATACATTGTGTCATCGTTAACGTGGACAATCTTGTGAACCTCGCACGAATCATCGGTCAAAAGCTCCAAAACCCTCTGACGCGTCTTGACGATCTCGGTTTTTGGAAGATTTTCCCGCTGACCGAACTTACCCCAAAACGAATTCAAGCACAATTTTGCTACGGAGCGCAAACCCGGATTAGCGACGAACTTTCTCTAGCGCGATACCCTCGTTCTCGAAGTAACGTGCAATATACGCGTCCTGCTCGGAGGGCGACGGGTCTTTTGTGGGCCATCCGCTCGCCTCTTGTTTCATTTTTAACCACAAATTTATATAGCCTCCGAAGAGACCACCCGTTTTCGTCGCTCGATCGTACTGTTCTGTGTGGTACTGCCAAATTTCGTAAATTTTGAGCACCTTGTACCCTAATTCTACGGCTTTCTGCAGCTCACACGAGACCCAGGTTCCCTCGAAAGCTCGCTCATCCACGTTTTCATGACAGCACTCAGTCTGGCACATCTCCTCGACGCATGCACGACATAACGCGAAAATTAGTCGGTCGTGCATGCGTACGGGAAGCACGGGATGGTAAAGATTCCGAGGGGGAAGGACTCGGCAACGGACGATCCCTTCGACTCTACTTAAATCATTGTTCGACCCTGTCAACGCACTACACGTGTCCTCTGTGTACACACGCGGATGTCCTATCGGAAATTTACCCGTCTTCGAGATGTATGGGTAAAGCGAGCATACATCGACGTAATGAATTTTCTCGCTACCCTTGGTCTCGCAGAACGTTCGTGTGTTGCCTGTGCGACCGCCGAAAAACGCGTCGCGCGGATCTAGCGGTGACGTAGTAAGGATCGGATGATTCTGCAGGTGTGCTTTAACCGCTGGGTTCGCTTTCTTTAATTTTCTGAAGTCGCACTCCCACATCTCGTGCAGCGTGTAACCGCACGCCCTGATGCGCTCAGAAATTGTCAGCGTTTGGTTAAGCCGATCGTTCATATTAACACCGTGCCACTCTTTTTCGCGCGTCGTGGCGTCGTTGTAACATCTATCGCAACCGTGGAAGAAGCACCCGTGAAACTGTAACGCGACTTTACCATGCTCCTCCGTTTCGAAATACCCATATATCCGCGTACCATTTTCCGTGCGATGTTCCCTACCGCGCCCTGCATGCACGATCTCGATGTTGAACGTTTTCTCACACCACAGCAACCACTCGATCCCTATCTCTGACTGTCTATCGGCGCGTCGATACCCGTTCCTCGGAATTACACTTATGGTGTCGGGCTCGAGAAATTTTCTACGGTACACCTTATTGCACGCAGACGCTATTGTCGTCGCTTCCGTGAACGGGCAGACCTCGCCTGACTCCAGAAAAATCTGGCGGAACGCGGCACAAGCTCTGCGGAGGATGCTGACATCGCTTTTGCAATATTGTACCAGCTCTGTTTCAAAGTCGAAGTTTTGACCAGCAGCTGTAGCAGCGTCGTACCACTGTAAAAATTCGGCACGATTTGTACAGCTCATTGCGTCTGGATCGTAAGCGGCCTTTTCGGGTAAAGCCCCCGTGTAATTTCGATTCTCTGTTCTGTTAAAAAGATGCGGAAAAGTGCCTTTAAACACGTTCGCTCCTAAGCCGAAGGCTTGTGGGATAGCACTGAGCGGCATGTGAAAATAATTCAAACTGTCAATGAATTTCACTGTGCCTGTCTGCATCGACATGATGCTTGTGCCGTTCATGATGAGACTCGGCGGCGTTCTACATTTGTCTTCGACAAGATATCGAAGAATAAATTGAGCATCGAAGCCTTTAGCGTTGTGGGCTATACACGTAATGTGAGCAACTGCTGCACTCTCCAGACGCATTACGTAGTCCACGAATGCTGAAACGGGGCTGTCGGCAAATACCTTTTCGCTTTCTGCACCACCGCAGAGTGCACACGCATCGCTATCTTTTTCGGAGCCTAAGCACTCCGAACACCGCTGCTGGCTCACACACAAATTCACCTCGTGCAAAAATTCATTCTCGATTCCGGCGCGCTTTGTTTCCTGCATCGTTTCGAAATCGTAAAATACGAAGATTTCACGCTTTTTCGTCACTGGCCGCGCAGCCGCCGGAGCCATGAAACACTCGTGGTTGTCTGGGCGCTTTTTCTTGCAGATCCGGCAATAATAAGTGCCACAGACATGATCGCGTTCGTAACGTTTGTACACGAGCTTTAGGTATTTACGGCACACTTTTAAGTTACCGCACAAGGCTGATTTCGGCCCGTGTGAGCCGAGGGTCTTGTGATGCCGATAACAATCAACCCCGCGAAAAAACGCCCGCAATCGTCGCACTTGACTTTTGCGAGGTTTTCGTCGCACGGCGGTAGCTTTGAGCAATGCGCGCAGATCGACGTGCAGCTGTGCGCAACGGCATCATTATACGCCTTTCCACACGGTGCACAGAAGAATTTGAAACCTGCAGCGGCGGTGAGGTCTTTTATCATATTAAAATGACCCGTCTCGCGATAGTGCAGTAAATTTACACTATGTATTATTTCAGCAGCGGCGTTTATTACTACACTAGACCCATCGAAAATAGGCGGGACTCCGGTACCAAACGATTCGAACTCATACACTCTAAGGCAGACTCCAGAGGGCGCAAGAAACTCTTGAAAACCCTGAACTTCGGGTATTCCTGATCCCTCCCGCGGAATTGTTACACCGCTAGCAGCGACAAGCTCTCTAGCTGCCTCAAACTGCGCGGCTGAATTGCTGCGAGATATATTTCTCCAGTGCTTCTGGAGCTCACCCTTTCGCAGTTCTCCACGCTCAGAGTACGCTATCCCTACTTCTATAGCCCGCGGAAGACACCAGTTGTCGCTGTTCACTATAAAACAGATTGATTTTTTCGAAAAATCATCTTTCTCCAGAGGCTTTGCGCCTTTACCCCCGACCGGCATCTCGACTACCGTTGCTACGATATTAAACGAACTATCTATACGAAAGCCCGTTGCGCTCTGCGAGACCGAGGTAATTAGTCCGCACAGATCGTGTAGCGTGAACTGGTGGACGTAGCGAAATGACAAACCGGCGGGACCCTTGGTAAATGCGTCGGATTGAAATTCTACGCCGATTTTATCGGTTGGCTGACACGCGGACACAATCAAAATATATAGCTCCTCGAGAGCTTCCTCGAGCCACCTCACCGAATTGCTACCCTCTTCAACCTCACGAATCTTCAGCAAAAGCTCTACCCCTGCCGTACGGAAGCGCGCGAAATACCGCCGATTTTCACTTAAGATTAACAATTTAGGCTCACCGTTTTGCACAGGGCCTTCGTCGTCTCCCTCTGCAGGCTCCATCGCTGGCCGCTTACGCGAGCCTCCCTGCTGAGACGGTGCTGGCAGCCGTGGAGTTGCATTCCTCGGTGTATCGCAGGAACACTCCGCAGGCGGAGTAGCCAGAGCACACACGCACGACACATTGCACTTGCGAGCGCTTACAGGCACCGTAGCACAATACTGTTTTCGTTGCGGTGGCGGTGGTGATGGTGGTACTGCCTGCGCCTCGCATGTTGTTGCGATCTGCATGCGGGATGGCATCGCTTCTTCTGCCGCTGCGCCCTCGTCCATATACTCGTCTGCTGCTGCTGCTGCTGCTGCTGATTGGCCTCCATCGTCGGGAGATGTCTCCTGGACCGACAAGTTAACCAACGACTCAACTGTCGTGTTCAGCAACTCTGCGACGCTAGTATTAGGAATCCCTGAAACTGAAAAAAAATGGAGACCGTTAAATATATACACAGATATATATATGCAGATATTTATTTTATAAAAAATATATATGCGTACTGTCAAATGGGCCCAGTTCAAACACCGTCGACAGGTCTTCTTGGGTGCTAGTCCTCGACGCTAGAACACCCGATGGCGGCATAAAAAAAGAACCTGGAAAACAAAAGCAATCAAAATTAAATTAAATTAAATTAGGTTAATTCTTATGAACATGTATATTCATATACAAACCATTCGAAGCGCCGATAGACTCGCTACCGGGGACCGGCAAGTCTGGTTTCGTCACGGTCTCAATCTGGGCGGTTGAATCATCTCGAGGCGGTAACTGCGTGGCACCACCCTGCACCGCGAACCCCACACGTTTTGGCCTCTGCGTGGCAGTAGACTCACCGTCAGCATCCCGGGACCGTTTTACAGTCAACCCTTCACCGGGTTGGCTGTCCACAGCCCTTAAAGACGCTGCGTATTTTGCCACTAGAATTAAAAAAAAAATTACAATTAATACCTCATTTATTTTTATTTATCTTTTATTAAATTTATAATTTTCCCGAGAATTTTACTTACGGTTAGCAGCGTTGTATTGCTGTTGCAATTTTATCTCCCCGGCTGTCAGTGACAACTTATCGTTGTCACTGAAGTCAGCCAAGGCACGCTCCGCTGCTTTCGACTCCACAACTCGCCACGCAATTTCTAAAAACTCCACCGACGCAGGGAGCAGGCCGTCTTCGAAGAATTGGAGAATTATCTCCGACGAGAAGGAGCCCAGCAGATAGCGCAGGCACTTTAGCAGCTCATTTCTGGGTAATTGTCGTATTGCGGCACGTCCACACCTACTCAACCGCTCGTCAATTCCCACTTGCCATCCATGCTCGGTAATACCGACGAGCAATATAGCCTGGATGGCGTTGCGGAAGGCGGAATCCTCAACACAACTCATTTTTTTTTTTTTTTTCACGCACAAACACAATTATTCACGAAGAACAGAAATTCACAACGAGAACTTTCACGGTGTCGATGCTGAGACGGAATAAACTTATTTTGGAAAATCGACGAGGTGTTAGACTTACCCTCAGTCTTCGACCACCCCCACCCTTCTTAACACTTCTTAACCAATCGCGTTCTTCCGCACTGCCACGTATTCCGGGAAAAACTCACTCTAAGGATCTATTGGTGACCATTGGCCATCGCTCGCGGCTACGAAAAGATTGTAGCGCTGGCCCTTTTATTTTTTATTACCCCCATCCTAACGACCAAGTGCTGCGTACCTCATTCTTGTGTACTGCACTCCCTATACTACGGGTATATAATTAAGAGTATTGCAGCCCTGCATCCGTGCGCTTCATACGCCGTCATAAAAATATTCACTAAATACACCGAGGCTATGGAGAAAAGAAAACGAGCATTTCTACTACAAAACTTTTATTTTCTCGAAAATTCTTGCCGTCAGCGCACTAGACCGAGGATTTATTTTTTTATGACCGTAGACCTTTTTTTCTTTCTTCCTTTCCATCTCCGCAATGAGTAACGACCAATTTACAGCTGTAAGACGGACACGCCGTGACAAGGCGAGACAAGTCGAGACAAGTCTAGACGAGTCTCCGGTTGTAAAAGGCGTTAGAAAAAAAAGGGTCGGTTCCGCTACAGTTTTCTCTTTCTCGAAAATTCTTACAGCTTGTATACGCCACAGTTTAATTTTTTTTGTTTCCATTTTTTTTCCCGTGATTTATAGCCAGTGACCTTTTTTTCCCTTCCTTCCATTGCGTGAGGTTCGAGCTATTGTTGTGAGATGAACAAGTCGAGACAGGCTCTTCGACGCGACACGTGCAGTACAGCGCTCGCCCCCACTTCTTTTAAACAAACCCTTTTCACTCACTGTGGGGGTGTAAAATCCGTATCTTCCGACATCTTCGACTTTCTCTTCTGACCCACGCATTAAGTGGTGACGCATCTTCATCCCTACTTCTCAGATTTTTTTTATTCTCTTTTAACTCCTCCGTACTGCGTGTTAAGACATGTTCATCCCTTCTACTTCTTGCGTCCAAAACCACGCCCAGGTTTACCAGAATATAAACACTCTCGGAGATCTGCTGAGCTTATTCCACCAGCAACGATCCAACAGTCTACGCTACACAGCATCACTTGAATCATTTAAATAAATAAAAAATGCAGAACTCCGTGGCCAACGCATCCATCACATCGCCACGGGCTAAGCGCCCTCGTGAGCCGGAGGGCGAGAAATCAAAAAAGCCCGCCGCACCGCTACTAATGGCTACAACATACAGTCTAAACGCATCGCAGAGTAAGATGGTGTCAATTGGCCTCAGCTTCGTGGATGAGCTGCAGGACGCAACGCCGGTTGTAAAGTTCGGTGGACGAACGGGTTCTGCGATCACCATGAACGAGGACGAGTGGACGTCGTTCAAGAACGAGATGATTGCAATCGACTCCTGGTTCGACGCAGCCTTGGAGCTTTTGGATCTTACGCTGAAGCCTTTCGGCCAGAAGAAAATATCATGCATAAAGACGTATAAGAAAAAATCTATTCTTCTGGAGAATACGGAGGACGAGCATCAGACAAAGAAGCCAAGGCACTCGTATTCACCCGCAGTCGTCTTTCAAAAAACTACGTACGAAGGACTAAAAAATCTCGTACCACTCATCGACCACCAGCTACACAGTCTTCGCAGCGAAGGGCCACTATTCGCAGCTTGCGTAGAACCGCTACTTCAGGTTGTACGCCGGGTGGATACAGAAGAAGAAGACTGGGACTCTACGAGGGACGACATGGACAACAAAATTCGAAATGCGTGTTTTAAATACGCGCAAAGAAACGAATTCTTCGACAACGCTGAAGGTGGAGGCTGGCAATATTACATCGACGAGCAAAATATGATTCACCGAAGAAAACAACTGTTCATCACTGAGCTCGTCTGTCAACATTTCGAATATATAAAGAGAAAATCCCTCACGCCTTAAAGATTCGATACGGTGATGTTAGAATATTTTTAAACGTTAAGAAAAAAATATATGCATAGTTTTAAGAATAAAATGAAAATATTCTCGTAAAATCGTTTTACAATTATTTCCCTACCTATAATGTAGTCAGCGTGGCGCGAGGCACCGTTCAGGTAGCGCTGAAAAAAAAAAGGTCGACGCTTCCTCGGGCTCGCGTACTGCCGAAGCTCTAGCCCTTTTTTTTCACGAGCGCGCGTATACCTGCTTGGCTTCGCCGACGCGTCAACGCACGGTCGCTGCAGACGGGTCAGCGCTCGAGCCTACTCGCCTGATACTTTTTTTCCACGCTTAACTTGAAATGCTAGGAATCGTTGGGCGGTGGGTGGGTGGTGGGTGGTTGGGTGAGGATTTTTTTTTTTTTTTTTTTTTTTTTTTTTTTCATATTCATATTCGCGGACCGCCACAACAAAAAGCGAGCGAGAAAGATATAGTTCGAGAGAGAGAGAGAGAGAGAGAGAGAGAGAGAGAGAGAGAGAGAGAGAGAGAGAGAGAGAGAGGGGAAAGCATTTGAACGACCCGCGCCACCAACGCCGCCAGCGCCGCCAGACGGCCGAAATCCTGAGTTTGGCACAAACACCCACTGTCCGCAGGCGCCATCTTGGATTGGCACAAACACCCACTGTCGCGCGAAAGCAAGATGGCGGCTCGGACTTGGGCCCAGCGGCCATTTTGGATTTTGGCACAAACACCGCGTTACCTACTGTTATATGGTACCAAAATTAGACGAAATCGGCAAAGCGGCTCGGATTTTATGACCCAGAAGATTTCTGCATCTCAAAATTTTGGACTTGTGACAGCTGTTACTATGTTACCCGGTGGTCTATAATTTGTTTTGTACGGCACATATTTTTGTTTTTCTATAATCTAATGGAGATAATTTTTTATTTTTATGTTTCGATGATTTTTTAAAAATGGCAGTCATTTACGTCGTTTTTTTGCTGATTATCAGCTGTACCACTTCACCTGTTCGTGCAATAAACTTTTCTCCACGGCAGATATTTTCGTTTTTCGATTATTTAATGACGGTAATTTTTAGTTTTTTTGTTTTCATGATTTTTAAAGAATGGCAGTCATTTTCGTAATTTTGTTTGCTAATTTTCAACTGTACCGCTTTACCTGTTGATGCAATACATTTTTCTCCACGGTAGATATTTTCGTTTTTCGATTATTTAATGACGGTAATTTTTAGTTTGTTTGTTTTCATGATTTTTAAAAAATGGCAGTCATTTTCGTAATTTCTTGCTGATCGTCAGCTGTACCGCTTCTCCTGTTCGTGCAATAAATTGTTCTCCACAGCAGATATTATCGTTTTTCGATTACCTAATGGAGGTCATTTTTAGTTTTTTTGTTTTCATGATTTTTTAAAATATGGCAGTCATTTTCATTATGTTTTGCTAACTTTCAACTGTACCGCTTTACCTGTTCATGCAATAAATTTTTCTCCACGGTAGATATTTTCGTTTTCCGGTTATCTAACGGCGGTAATTTTTTTGTTATTGTTAAAAAAATGGAAGTAATTTTTATCATTTTTTGCTTCTTGTCAATTGTCATTGTCAGCTGTACCGCTTTACCGATTCATCCAATAAATTTATCTCGACGGTAGATATTTTCGTCTTTTGATTTTCTAACGCCGGTAATTTTTAGTTTTTTTTTTAATAAAAAAAAATAGCAGTCATTGTCGTCGTTTTTTTGCTGATTGTCAGCCGTACCGTTTCACCTGTTCATGGAATAAATATTTCTCCACGGCAGATTTTTTCGTTTTTTCATTATCTAATTACGGTAATTTTGAGTTTTTTGTTTGTTTTCTTTTTCGTGGAGAAAAATTGATTGCATGACCAGGTGAAACGGTACAGCTGACAATTAGCAAAAAATGACAAAAATGACTGCCATTTTTAAACAATATTAAAAAAAAAAAAAAAAAATACCGCCATTAGGTAATCAAAAAACTAAAATATCTATAGTGGAGAATTTTTTTTTGCGTGAACAGATAAAGCTGTACAACTGACAATCAGTAAGAAAATGACGAAAATGACTGCCATTTGTTCAAAATCATCAAACCAATAACATAAAAAGTTACCGCCATTGGATTGATCGAAAAACGAAAATATGTGCCGTGGAGAAAAAATTGTTAATCCCCAGTTTACATAGTAACAGTTGGCGCAAGTCAAAAATTTGCAGCTGCATAAATCTTCAGGGTCATCCGGAATTACCTTGAAATTTTCTGCATCTGCAAAAAAATTATTTTAGCAAGGCGTAGTCCCTAAACTATTTACTTGAGAAAAAAAAGTGTAAGGACTTTTCTTTTCCTTTTTCATTTATCTTCCAACAGATTTTTAAAAAATTTTATTATACTGTTTTTCGAAAAAGTAGAGTCAATTTTTTGCTTTGACACGCTGTTACATCTTAGGTATTGCTCGAAAAAAAACATTGTATAAGACTTTTTTGATTCTTTTTCAATTACCTAACAACGGATTTTTCGCAAAAAATGTTTAGATTTTTTTTTCAGTTTTAGTAGTTTAGGCGCTACGCCTTGCAAAAAAAAATCTAAAAGATGTTTGAGAAAAATCCGTTGTTAGGTAATCGAAAAAGAAACAAAAAAGTCTTATACATTGTTTTTTTTTCGAGCAATACCTAAGATGTAACAGCGTGTCAAAGCAGAAAATTGACTCTACTTTTTCGAAAAACAGTCTAATAAAATTATTGAAAAAATCCGTTGGAAGATAAATGAGAAAGGAAAAGAAAAGTCCTTCGACTTTTTTTTTCTCAAGTCAATAGTTTAGGCACTACACCTTGCTAAAATAAATTTTTTGCAGATGCAGAAAATTTCAAGGTCATTCATCCGGATTTTATATTATTTTGAATTTTGTGAAAAAATGAATTTTTTTCTAACCCAAGTCGAGTGTCACCAAAACAACTCAAATGTTCTACAGGTAAAAACTAACATACAGCGCAGCTACGTACCAAATTTCACGATGATCGGTAAAGTGGTTCGGATCTTACGCCATAGTGAATTAAAAAAAATGTATGGGTTTTTGCTTTAATTTCCAGAAAAATTTGCAAATTGGAACCTTGCACATTACTTCATCTATCTATTTTTCACAAAGCTTCCTCTATGAGGAAGTCATAATTAATAAATATACGTCCTCATAGACGTGGCTTTTCGAATAATTTTAATTAATGAGGAAGCAATGTTCAAGTTTATACGTCGTTTTAGAAATATAATTGTGTGCGGTAGAAATAAATATGACAATCTGCAAAACTATATTTCTAGTAGGTCTTCGTAAGTGACGTACGATTACTAAATCATAAGATGTAGGGTACATTTCTTTTATCCTCAAAAAACCCGCGAAGACAGGAACAGTCATAAAGCATGATGTTGAAGTTTGCATCGTTGGAATGCAACGAAATCTCGAAAAAAAAATTATTTCTGATAAAGCCAAATGACGACATTAGGTATAAAAAGTCATCACAGCAACTAAGGGCACAAAAGAAATTTCACAGAATTACAAACCCTTAAACAGGGGGTGAGAAATTGAACATTTCATCTTTTTCAGTTTCAAGATTGCATGACATTTTTTTCAGCAATATTGCTTCAATCGGCGACAAGAATATTGGAAAAAATTGACACCCCTCTCCGAGCTCCGAAAAGCATCCCCACCGTGAAGGGAGAAATTTTGAAAATTTCATATCTTTTTCAGTTTTGAGATTGCATGAAATGTTTTTCGGCAATATTGCTTTAATCAGCAACAAGAATATTAGAAAAAATCGACACCCCTCTCCGTTCTCCGGAAAGCACCCCTACCGTGAAGGGTGACATTTTGAAAATTTAATATCTTTTTCAGTTTTGAGATTGCATGAAATGTTTTTCGGCAATATTGCTTCAATCGGCGACAAGAATATTGGAAAAATTGACACCCCTCTCCGAGCTCCGGAAAGCACCCCCACCGTGAAGGGAGAAATTTTGAAAATTTCATACCTTTTTCAGTTTTGAGATTGCATGAAATGTTTTTCGGCAATATTGCTTTAATCAACAACGAGAATATAAGAAAAAAATCGACACCCCTCTCCGAGCTCCGGAAAGCACCCCTACCGTGAAGGGAGAAATTTAAAAAATTTCATATCTTTTTCAGTTTTGAGATTGCATGAAATGTTTTTCGGCAATATTGCTTTAATCAGCAACAAGAATATTAGAAAAAATCGACACCCCTCTCCGAGCCAATCGCGAGCGAGGCGGTGCGGCGGCCTGGGCCGACCGGCGAGCCAATCGCGCGCGAGGCGGTGCGGCAGCGCGGTCCGACCGGCGAGCCAATCGCCGCGCAGCCATTGGCGGAACGCTAGAGGATTATAAACTCTTGAGATAATACTTTTAACAAAGCTCGACGTTCTCGATGTTTCACCGACTCCAGCGTTGAGACTCGTTGAACGAATCTCAATCTCGCCGGGAACAACGAACGTCGAACTTTGGTGTGATGAATGTTTTTCAGGTGAAGGTAAGTAGTTTAGTTTAGTTATAAGATATTGGAATGAGTGGAAATGAATGACAATATAGAATGGATGTTAAATAATAAGAATGAACGGGAATTTTCGAGTAAGTGATTGTGAGAGTGAATGCGAATATCTGTTGAAACAATAAAGTTAGGTTTTTAGCGGGAACGTCTCGGGCAAGAGGTTTTCGCCCTTGTGGCGTACAACAAGCCCCCCCCCCCCCCTGCTTGAGACGTTCACGGTACAAAATGTGAGTGTGGAAATGTTGAATAAATGAGTTAAAATTATTCCTGTTGGATTTTGGGTGTTGGCCCTGAGAAGGGCCGTTGGTATAATGCTGTTTGCGTACTCTAATGTCTACGCGGACGCAGGTTGTAGGGGCGGAGGACCGTCCTCGGCGTTCGACGAATCCTTTGGCGTCGTGGCGGCGACGTGTAGACGGTCGACGCCTGAGATGTCGTAGGACTTGGTGGAGACGGTGATGATGCGGGTACTCGTGGAGGTGATGCCGATCGGTCAGAAGGCGACGACGAGGACGATGGATTCTGTGTGTCTGGCCGTTCTGGTACGATTACATACGGATGACTACATCCCGTTTCTCCGCAGTCGTATTCTGGGTTGGAGGTGTTACGTCCCGCGATTTTCGGGACTACACGAATTAAAATCACAAGAATTTCTCATGCGAATGGATGGAGAAAGGAAAGAAACAGGGAACGAGCACAGTCGAGAGCGCACACACACAAGAGTCCCGAATGTATGAGGAATGATGTGTAGCCTGATGACCACGGGCAAAGGAGTCCGAGCGCAGGCCGGCACGTCTTATCTTATCGGATATAGGGTCGGGTGTCCATGCGTTCGGAAGCTCGAGAGAATGGTTAAGGCACGTGCGGGCAAGTGATTGCTTGCAAAACCACACAGCGCGGATCTATTGGGTGTCTCAAAAGAATATTTTCCTGGCATTCATTCTTGCGTGAGAAATCGGGGGTAAAATATTACAATTAATTAAAAATAAAGGAGCAACGGCGGGGTCTCGATGATAAAAGATGAAGATAAATTTTGTTTATTAATGATTTATTTTTATGGGTCAGGTCGAGACAATTCTTAAGAAGAAAATAGAAAAATAGGGATAAATAATAGAACTTAGAAATTAAGTATTTTTAGTTGCTGGAGATTAAGAATTTATGATAATTATCAATGCGATCACCCAGTATCTGCTAGCGTAATGTAATTAGAATAAGCAGTAGACAGATAAGAAAGAATCGATCGAGCAGAAATCAACCAGAGGTGTGAAACAACACACCATCCGGTGCGAATGAAACGCCAACCCACGACGCAGAATTACCACCCAGAAGCGGCAGACAAACAACGAAACACCTCGCTTAGCAACATCCCCACCAGGGCAAAGGAGGACGGATAAAGTCACGTAACATCACGATCGTCAAATCAGAGGGAAGGAAGGAGGGATGAATGCAAGAAGACTACATGGAAGGGATCGCCGGCGATTCGAGGGACGTTTTATGAAAATATAATTCATTATCAAACAAAAATAACTTTTCCTTGATTGATTATTAATATTCAGGGGAATCATACGTTTACTAGTATTTTTTTAAAGAGATTATCTCTCTATATAATAAAAATATCTCGCCGCCGCCGCCGCCGCCGCCGCCGCTGCCGCTGCCGCCGTGTAGAATAATCGAGGGGGGGGGGTCAGCTTCACCAAACCGCACGGTGAAGGTGACCTGAGCAGGGACTTCGGATGATTTTTCCTAAGTCCTTCAAGGGGCCCTGGGGCCTGAATTTTTCTAAGTCTCTTAAGGCCCCCTATTCTCGGTATTATAAAATACCCAGATATATTATCTCTATATTATAAAAAGATCTCGATATTTTTTATATACGGACATAGGCCCGTCATGACTTGGCGGGCCTATGTTTTTGGAAAAGCACTAAGAAAAATCTGGTATTTCGGAGTCTATGTTTTTGAAAAAGATCATGGAAAGATCCGCGCTTTGGCGCCTATGTTTTTGCAAAAGGACTTAGAAAAATCAGGCCTTGGGGGATTTATGGTTTTGGAAAATGAAAAACGGACATGTGAGCGCGCGTTGGAGGGATAGGGGATCTGAGGAACGGAAGGGGGGTCCCGATGGATATGGATTCTGAGCGATGGGAGGGACGTCCAGAGGGATAGGGGTTCTGCGGGATGTGGGTCCCGTGATAGGTAGGATTAAATTATGTAGGGTTAAGTTAGGTAGGGTTAAGTTAGATAGAAATAAGTTAGGTAGGATTAAGTTAGATAGAATTAAGTTAGGTAGGATTAAGTTAGATAGAATTAAGTTAGGTAGGATTAAGTTAGATAGAATTAAGTTAGGTAGCGTCAAGTTAGGTAGGGTCGAGTTAGATATTGTTAAGTTATGTAGGGTCAAGTTAGATATTGTTAAGTTATGTAGGGTTAAGTTAGGTAGGGTTAAGTTAGGTAGGGTTAAGTTAGGTAGGGTTAAGTTAGGTAGGGTTAAGTTAGGTAGGGTTGAGTTAGGTAGGGTTAAGTTAGGTAGGGTTAAGTTAGATAGGGTTAAGTTAGGTAGAGTTACGTTAGGTAGGATTAAATTAGGTGGAATTAAGATAGGTAGGGTTAAGTTAATCAGGTTTACGGCGTCAAGGGGGGAAGCGCGCGAAGCGCGCAGGGGGCGTAGCCCCCAAATCTCTCTATATTATAAAAAGATCTCGCCGCCGCCGCCGTCGCCGTGTCAAGTATCGAGTGGGGGTCAGCAACCGTGGGGGGTGGGGTCAGCATGCCCCAGTTCCTCCCCCCCCCCACGGGGTGGTCCGTAGTAACCGTTTCCATGGCAACCATTCCCATAGTAACCGTTTCCATGGCACCCATTGCCATAGTAACCGTTTCCATGGCACCCATTGCCATAGTAACCGTTTCCATGGCAACCATTGCCATAGTAACCGTTTCCATGGCAACCATTGCCATAGTAACCGCTCGGATGGTAACCATTGCCATAGCAACCGTTTCCATGGCAACCGTTACCATGGCAACCATTGCCTTAGCAATCGTTACCTTGGCGACCATTGCCATGGCAACGATTCCATTGCATTTTCAACGAGTGGTATCGAGTTGGCCATGGAATTTTCAGCGAGTGGTACCAAGTTGGCCATAGCATTTTCAGCGAGTGGTATCAAGTTGGCCATGGAATTTTCAGCGAGTGGTATCAAGTTGGACATGGAATTTTCAGCGAGTGGTACCAAGTTGGCCATAGCATTTTCAGCGAGTGGTATCAAGTAGGCCATGGAATTTTCAGCGAGTTTTTCGTGAAGGCCGGGGTCAAATGACACACTGGAGGTAGAATTTTTCTAAGCCCCATGAGGGTTCCCGTGGGATAGGGGTTCCAAATACAGGGGTTCCAGAGAGAAAGGAGTTCCGAGTACGAGAGTTCCCGAGAGAAAGGAGTTCCGAGTACGAGAGTTCCCGAGGCATAGGGGTTGGAGTATGGGAGTTCCGGAGGCATATGGGTTCGGAGTATGGGAGTTCCCGAGTATGGAGGTTCCCGAGAGATGGAAGTTCCCGAGGGACAAGTTAACCCTACCTAATCTAACCCTACCTAACTTAACCCTACCTAACTTAACCCTTCCGAGTATGGGGGTCCCGAGGGATATGTATTTCAAGTATGGGAGTCCCGAGGGATAGGGGTTTTGAGAGATGAGGGGTCCCGAGGGATATGGATTCTGAAGGATGGGAGGGATATCCCGTGGGATAGGGGTTCTGAGGGATGGAGGTCCCGAGGGATATGTATTTCAAGTATGGGAGTCCCAAGGGATATGGATTCTGAGGGATGGGAGGGACGTCCCGAGGGATAGAGGTTCTGAGGGATGGGGGTCCCGAGTTAGGTAGAATTAAATTAAGTAGGGTTAGGTTAAGTACTGTTTAGTTAAGTAGGGTTCAGTTAGATAAGGTTAAGTTAGGTAGAGTTAAGAGCTAGGTAGGTTTAAGTTAGGTAGGGTTAAGTTAATCTGTGTTTGGTTACATAGGTTTAAAGCGCTGAGGTGGGGGGAGCGCGAGAAGTGCGCGGGGTGGGGGGCGAAGCCCCCCCCACCCCCCTGGGGTTGGCGCGCGAAGCGCGCATGTCTAATAAAGGAAAAAAGTAACTAATTAAGTAATTATTTATAATCAAGAATTTAGTTAGTGAAACACATCTGTAAAACTTTAAATTAAAGCAAGGAAAAATTTCTATAAATATTATAGAATTTAGAGCGGGAGGAATGAGACGAGTGGTTGGAATAACGGGAATGCGAGAGAGTGCGATGTGAATGGAGCTGTTGGGAATGAAGAGTGTGGGGGCGGTAGTGCGAGCGACGCACCAGTTGACCGCCACGCGCCAAGACAGTGGGAGTGCGATTTACCGGGCAATTCGTTCAGAGAAAAAAAAGAAACATTTAAAAACCTTTTACGAATATTTTAATAAAAAAATCTGTGAACATTTAATCGAGAAACTCTGTGAATATATCGACTAAAAATCCGTGAACATTTAATTGAAAAACTCTGTGAATATTTTAAGCAAAAATTTGTGAACATTTAATTGAAAAATTCTGAGAATATTTTAAGTAAAAATTTGTGAACATTTAATTGAAAAACTCTGTGAATATTTTAAGCAAAAATTTGTGAACAACCACCGATAAATTGTGAACGATTAATTGGAAATACCTGTGAAAATTATAAACCACTCCTTGTTAAAATTTGTGAACCTTGAAGAAATTTAATTTTTGCAACGTTTTCCCGCTCAAATAAGCGAGGAAAAATAAACATTTATTCAAGAAACATCAAAATCGTCTGTCGTGTACTTTCATCGGTATCTTTCGTCGCTGGTCTTTTCTTACAACGATCTGTGGGGGAAATTTGGAGAACGGACGGCACCGACAGCGGATTTTCATAAACTTATACTGCTACTTCAGCGGCTTTTCGGGAACTTCCAATTAGCTTTCATTTGTGTCGATTGAAATCACAGGGGTAAGTGTACTTTCTTTATTTTATTTAGTGTGTTGAAAATATTTTCAAGTCAGAACTACTTCTTCAAGTTCCTTCCCGAGCTTTTGCCTGAAAAGATAGGCTCTAAACGGAACACCTTCGTGTTTTGCCGAGTCACAGCGATACCACAGTGTAATAGGGGGAGATCTTCTTCCCTTTGCCTTTATATAATTTGTATCTCGAAAATTGCAATCCACGACATGTATGTATGTATGTATGTATTCTTTACTGCTTCGACAGGGTTACAAATGGTTCCCTATAGCAGGGGGGGAGGGGGCGGCTTTTGTACAATATATTTTTCCTTAAGAGTTAGTCTTATATGTTTAACGCGAAGGCTCTTAGCATTAGGCATCGCCCTACGTAGTTTGCAATTTTTAAAAGGTTTTTCGGGTTTCGCTCTTCCATCATGTTTATCGCGACATCGTTCGTTCTTCCTAAAGCTAGATAATCGCTCAGGTAGTGTTCCCTGTATGGCTCATAAATTGGGCATTGGAGCATGGGTCACTTGATATTATTGTGTCGTACAGGTTTGTCTCCTACTCGCGCATTAAAATCGCCACCTATAATTATCAGTTCATCTTCGTATTTTATCGCGATCTCGTTTAGAAGAATTTGAAGTGACTCTAAAATAGGCTCTATCTGCAGGTCTGGTCTAAAGTAGACCGTGCCGATAATAGTAGTTGTATTTGGTAAAGTTGTCCTCACGAAGATCCACCACGCGCTGATGTCGATCGCTTCTGTTGTCGCTCCGTTCGAGAGGACAGCGAGTCCTCCGCTACCTCGTAACCTGCTGCATTCCTTGATTGCGTCGGCCCAAGTGCAGTTGAAGTTTTGCAGGTAGTTCGGCTGCGTGTTTGGTTTCTCGGTAAGCCAAGTCTCGTAGATGCACGTGATCTGTGATTGTTTTAGAATACTACATTGTTCTGTGTTTGAAAAGCCGTGGACGTTCCAGAATACGATTGAGACCCCTGAGTTTGATGGTAGTTTTTTGAGTGCGAACTTGTTGCAGACGGATGACTTCGGTTTGTCGCCAGGGTTCGTTGCAGAATCTTCAGTTGCTCCTCTCTGTCGTCCCAGTGATACCAGACGCCGTCGATTTCCAGTTTTTTATACGCTATCTTTACTTCCTTTCCCTCGTCTCGATGTTTCTTTGCTAAATCACGGATTTGCTTGCCTGTGTGCCTCTCCTTATATGTGAGTTCCGGGTTGATATATATATCTCTTCCTCGTAGTTGCTTTTTCTTCTTCATTATTTCGTCCTTCGTCTCCCAGCTGTCCAGTTTTACGGCGTACATCTTGTTCTTGCCGATGGGGATAGATCGTTGTTCCGTTATTTTCCCGTCAACCCCGAATTCCGCTGCGAGAAAATTGTTTATCGATTCCTTAACATTTTTTGGATCTGGGGTAATTCCTTTGATTATGATGTTATTTTTCAGTTCGGCCTTCTCCAGGTTCTCGATCTTGCGTTCCAGTAATTCGATTTTTCTTTCATCTATGCTGGACGTCGCCGGTGCCGTGTCGTTTTTGGCCTCGAGTTTCTCCAGTCTGTCCTGCGTGTTTTTCTCTCTCTCATTCGCGTTAGTTTCCAGCGTTACAACTCTTGCCTCTAATTCCTTGTGTGCCTTGATGAGTTCGTCCTTTATTTCGATGAGGTTTTTTTCGTGCTTCTCGGCCGCTTGCGCAATTTGGCCTCTCATGTCGCTGAATTGTTTGTTGTTGTCTTCGCCCATTTTCCGGAGCTGTTCGAGTATTAAATCCATGTTGTGCGGTGTTTGTTGGTCTGTTTTTTGTAGTACGGTTTTTTCGGTGCTTTGGAGCTGCTTATCTGTTGTATTTTCTTTCGAAGGGGGGGATCGGGTGATCTTCGTGGAGCTTTTAAAGGCTTTCAACTCCCGCTCCTCGTTTGGACGTGGGTGATTTTCGAAAGCTACTGCTCTTTTCCTCTTCAAAAAGTCTCTAATAGAGCCGACTGAGTTACTTTTTTCTCTCTGCAGCAGTTGTATGTTACTCGGTCGGCCTCTTACCCTCGGCGAGCTATACCCACAGGGATCTGAGTTCGTACTTTCGCCGGTCGGAGGCGCTGTCGCGATATCGATTTTATCGTCGATCGGCTTACTCGCGTGGGTCAGTGGAGATGCTGGTGTTTGTCCAGAGATGTCACCACTAGACATTCGGCTCTTCGTGGATTCCCCTTCCGTCTCTCCCTTTGGATAACCTCAAAAGCAGAAATCCGCTTGATTTCGGCAGAATATTTTCAGCGTACCTCAATATATATCCATGGAATTTTTCTACAGGTGTCTTCCCGGAATCCCCCTTCCTTCGATCTTACTGAGAAATTCCTTTTTTGGGCTATAATACGGTAGGTTTTTGCTAATTTGACAGGAGCTATTAGTACACGCGTCCTTCTTCGTCGTGCGCCCCCACGAGCCCCCACAATCCACGACATAACAAAATTGGGGGCTCGTCCGGGATTTAGCAAAGAGTATTTCTGACATATGGTTGTGCATCTTGGTGTTATTATCAGTGATTTATTGAAGTGGTATCATGTTATGCTAACATTGTGTGTAAATAATAATTATAACAAATCTTAATCGGTAAAAGTGGTAATGAACACGCGTTCTCAACAGAAAATTGAGGATAAAATTGTCAGTGAATATTTAGACGAAAGGGCATTGCGACGTGGTGCAAAACAATCTAACGAAAAAATAGAAAGTGGTGAAGAATCGAGAAATACTAGTGACAACAGTTTTGACGGGAATCGCACCGTAAGGCCTAGTTGATCCAAAAAGGATTTTTTGAAAAAAATTGAAAAGGTTCCATTTGCGGGGTATTCCAGTGACAGTGAAGTAGAAGAAGTAAAAATAAAAAACACAAAAATGTCTGTACCAGTTCGACCGGCTTTGGATACTAGCGCTTTACCACTTTTGAGAGAGGCGTTAAAATTGGTTCCTGATTTTGATGGGCATCGCGATCATTTACCTCGTTTCATAGCAGGGTTGGAGGATGCGAAAGCTATGATTGATGAACAATATGACGAACAATTATTAAGGCTTGCAAAAACGAAATTATTCTCTAAGGTTTGGAATAGAATCTCGAAGATCCCATTCACAAATACGGGTGAATTCATTAATCATTTGAATAAAACTTATGATCCACCGCGAGATATGTATCAGTTAATAGGAGAAATGGGAGGAAGTTATCAACGGCAATCAGATTCAGTGGACGATTTTGGTGATAAAGTGCGGTCATTGATCAATCAAATAATAAATGCTCATGCGAGCCAACACGCGGGAATCACCCCAAATGAAAAACAGGTTAGAAGAGATGGCGGTTAAATGTTTTCAACGGGGTTTAAAAGATGAAATTCGGAGGGGTATAGGAGAGCATGATAATATTACTAGTGCTATAAATAAAGCCAAAGCCATTGAGAGGGAATTAATGGATATTGAAAAACTGACAAAAAATGATACAACAAAAAATAAAGATTCAGAGAAAATAGAAAAAAGACGAGTATAAATGTAGTTGATAATGAACCTAAGCCCAATGAGAAACCCATCGAGAAATCAACGAGCGGAAATATTTCCGTTTGCTCCGTATGTAAAAAAATTGGTCACACGGGAGAGACCTGCTGGAGTATACACGGAAAACCTGCACAATTACAATGTAAGATATGTGGGAGAATGGGTCACACGGCTGATAGATGTCGGGGTGGGCCCATCCAAGGTAATAATAGTGGACTGGTGAGATGTCACAAATGTGGCGCATTCGGGCATGTGGCTGATCAATGTAGATCTCTGCCTCCAATTGGCATGGATCAGTTGACGGTGTGTCAAATATGTAACAAACGAGGGCATCATGCGGATAAATGTTTTTCTATCCCATGCAAAAATTGCGGTCGAAGGGGACATTCAGTCGAAACTTGTTATCAGATTGGAGGATCAACTGGGTCGAATGTTCCGGGAGGTTTTCCACCACGAAAACAATGTTACGTTTGCCGAAATTGGGGACTTATTGCAAGAGATTGTCCCAGTCGTCCACCAATGATGGGAAGTTCGGGGCAGTCATTATTTGCGTGCAACTATTGTAAGCAACCAGGTCATGTAATTACTGAATGTCAAGTACGTGCATCCAGATATGGTCCAATGAACGCATCGGGAAATGGTCCAGTCCCGCCTGTATTGGGTGCTCAGGTGGAGGGCAATCCCAATGTGTACCCTACCCATACACTCAATTTTTCAGTAGATTCTGCCTAGAGCCGCGAATAACAAATGTTTATATTGCTAGAAATTATACCGAGCTTGTATCACCAACTATTTTATTAAAAAGTGCAGGAGAATCGGAGGGGCTGTTATTAATGCTGGATTCTGGAGCAAGTAAAAATGTAATAAAAAGAAAGTTCGTTCACGCGGGTATACCGATTTATCGCGATGAAATCCTGAGATTGAGTGGAATTACCAAAAATACGGTTTATACAATGGGTTATGTAGAAATAATTACTTTGGGGAGAGAAACTATTTTTCATATTGTTGATCATGATTTTCCAATTCAACAGTCGGGAATCTTATCAACAGAATATTTCCGTGATAATCTGGCAAAAAATAAATTATGGGGATATCCAACTTGAGATTCGAAAGCGTATTATTCCTTTTCACACCCGAGAAAGTATGGTAATACCTCCCAATTCCACCCAATTGTTCTTCGTACGAATTCGAAATGATGACGTGAAAGAAGGATATTTACCTACCTTAAAGGCTGGGGATAGAATTGAGATTCACCAAGGAAAGGTACGAAGTTGTAAAGGTAAAGCATATGTCTACATAACCAATCATCACCATAGTAAGGTTACGGTGGAAATACCGGTATTAGATATGATTCCGGAATCATCACCCAATTTCATTCAATCACCAATGGGAACAAATCCTGTTTCAAGGGATGAGTGGGTGAAATGTTCAAAGGAAGCAGATAATGCAAATTTGGGGGATTTCATTAATGATAATAAAATCCAGAATCCAGTTGATAGTACTAATAAAAGTCCTGTTGGGGGCTCGTGGAGGCGCACGACGAAGAAGGACGCGTGTACTAATAGCTCCTGTCAAATTAGCAAAAACCTACCGTATTATAGCCCAAAAAAGGAATTTCTCAGTAAGATCGAAGGAAGGGGGATTCCGGGAAGACACCTGTAGAAAAATTCCATGGATATATATTGAGGTACGCTGAAAATATTCTGCCGAAATCAAGCGGATTTCTGCTTTTGAGGTTATCCAAAGGGAGAGACGGAAGGGGAACCCACGAAGAGCCAAATGTCTAGTGGTGACATCTCTGGACAAACACCAGCATCTCCACTGACCCACGCGAGTAAGCCGATCAACGATAAAATCGATATCGCGACAGCGCCTCCGACCGGCGAAAGTACGAACTCAGATCCCTGTGGGTATAGCTCGCCGAGGGTAAGAGGCCGACCGAGTAACATACAACTGCTGCAGAGAGAAAAAAGTAACTCAGTCGGCTCTATTAGAGACTTTTTGAAGAGGAAAAGAGCAGTAGCTTTCGAAAATCACCCACGTCCAAACGAGGAGCGGGAGTTGAAAGCCTTTAAAAGCTCCACGAAGATCACCCGATCCCCCCCTTCGAAAGAAAATACAACAGATAAGCAGCTCCAAAGCACCGAAAAAACCGTACTACAAAAAACAGACCAACAAACACCGCACAACATGGATTTAATACTCGAACAGCTCCGGAAAATGGGCGAAGACAACAACAAACAATTCAGCGACATGAGAGGCCAAATTGCGCAAGCGGCCGAGAAGCACGAAAAAAACCTCATCGAAATAAAGGACGAACTCATCAAGGCACACAAGGAATTAGAGGCAAGAGTTGTAACGCTGGAAACTAACGCGAATGAGAGAGAGAAAAACACGCAGGACAGACTGGAGAAACTCGAGGCCAAAAACGACACGGCACCGGCGACGTCCAGCATAGATGAAAGAAAAATCGAATTACTGGAACGCAAGATCGAGAACCTGGAGAAGGCCGAACTGAAAAATAACATCATAATCAAAGGAATTACCCCAGATCCAAAAAATGTTAAGGAATCGATAAACAATTTTCTCGCAGCGGAATTCGGGGTTGACGGGAAAATAACGGAACAACGATCTATCCCCATCGGCAAAAACAAGATGTACGCCGTAAAACTGGACAGCTGGGAGACGAAGAACGAAATAATGAAGAAGAAAAAGCAACTACGAGGAAGAGATATATATATCAACCCGGAACTCACATATAAGGAGAGGCACACAGGCAAGCAAATCCGTGATTTAGCAAAGAAACATCGAGACGAGGGAAAGGAAGTAAAGATAGCGTATAAAAAACTGGAAATCGACGGCGTCTGGTATCACTGGGACGGCAGAGAGGAGCAACTGAAGATTCTGCAACGAACCCTGGCGACAAACCGAAGTCATCCGTCTGCAACAAGTTCGCACTCAAAAAACTACCATCAAACTCAGGGGTCTCAATCGTATTCTGGAACGTCCACGGCTTTTCAAACACAGAACAATGTAGTATTCTAAAACAATCACAGATCACGTGCATCTACGAGACTTGGCTTACCGAGAAACCAAACACGCAGCCGAACTACCTGCAAAACTTCAACTGCACTTGGGCCGACGCAATCAAGGAATGCAGCAGGGGACGAGGTAGCGGAGGACTCGCTGTCCTCTCGAACGGAGCGACAACAGAAGCGATCGACATCAGCGCGTGGTGGATATTGCAAACTACGTAGGGCGATGCCTAATGCTAAGAGCCTTCGCGTTAAACATATAAGACTAACTGTTAAGGAAAAATATATTGTACAAAAGCCGCCCCCTCCCCCCCTGCTATAGGGAACCCTTTGTAACCCTGTTGAAGCAGTAAAGAATACATACATACATACATACATACAATAAAAGTCCTGTTGTCCAAGATATTGAGAGTTCTGTTGTGAAAAATATTGATATTCCGGTTGTCAAAGATATTGAGAGTCCTGTTATGAAAAATATTGATATTCCTGTTGTCGAAGATATTGAGAGTCCTGTTGTGAAAAATATTGATATTCCTGTTGTCGAAGATATTGAGAGTCCTGTTATGAAAAATATTGATATTCCTGTTGTCGAAGATATTGAGAGTCCTGTTGTGAAAAATATTGATATTCCTGTTGTCGAAGATATTGAGAGTCCTGTTGTGAAAAATATTGATATTCCGGTTGTCAAAGATATTGAGAGTCCTGTTATGAAAAATATTGATATTCCTGTTGTCGAAGATATTGAGAGTCCTGTTGTGAAAAATATTGATATTCCGGTTGTCAAAGATATTGAGAGTCCTGTTATGAAAAATATTGATATTCCGGTTGTCCAAGATATTGAGAGTCCTGTTGTGAAAAATATTGATATTCCTGTTGTCAAAGATATTGAAAGTCCTGTTGTTAGAGAGGTCGAGAATCCAGTCGGTGAAAAAATTCAGATCGGTGAAAATCAAACAAACAGTAATAAAAGGGTTCGATCGAGAATAACTGTTAGGTTCGGAAAGAATCTCCCGGTATTAAATAAACAAGATAGTTGTAACAATTTAACAGAATGTGATGTGAATCTTAAGGAATCAAATAAAATTATTCATAAAGAATCTAAAAGAATGGAAAAGGTTTCCGTAGTTAGAGACAGTCAGATGGAACCTGAAGAGAAAGAAAGTAGATTTCTTCGGTCTTCAATTGCCCGGGAAGAATCGCTGAAATCCAAAGATGCGTCAATAGAATCTATTGATAAGAAATTTTATTCGATTATCATTCTTGTAGTATTGTTTCTCTTTCAGTCATTTAATAAATTAATTAATTCAAAAGTCCTACGAGTTGAATCCTCAAAAGAAAAAGAAATTAATGACGAGTTTGTACCAGTAAATCGGGGAATTGTGTGAAATAAAGAAAGAAAATCTGAAGTTGCTTACGAATATTCAGGGCCGTTGGTGGGATTGAGATTTATGACGGATGAACAGTGCTTTACTTTTGAAAATGAAATAACAGATGAAAAACGGAATGATAGGTATGAACAAGTTAGGAAGCTATTAAGATTAGATCATTTGGTTGGAGATGAAGTGACCGCGGTGGAAAAATTGGTACGAGACAGTGCTGAAATATTCCATCTGGGAGGAGAAACGTTAGGCGCCACCGATGTAGTAATGCATAGAATACCCACTACAGATGAGTTTCCAGTTAATTCCAAACAGTATCGCTTCCCGGAGATTCATAAAGAAGAAATCCGTAAACAAATAGGAGAATTTTTAGAAACAGGACTGATTAGGCCCTCAAGTTCACCGTATAATACTCCTTTATGGGTAGTACCAAAGAAACCAGATTCGCAAGGGAATAAACGATGGCGTGTGGTGCTTGACTTCAGACAATTGAATGAAAAGACTATTGGAGATGCTTATCCGTTGCCAAATATTGACGGGATTTTGGATCAGTTGGGCGGTGCAAAATATTTCTCGGTTTTCGACCTTGCATCTGGGTTTTATCAGATTAAGATGCATCCGGATGATTGTCATAAGACAGCATTCACCACACCTTATGGGCATTATGAGTATATTCGTATGCCTATGGGTTTGAAGAATGCTCCTCCTACGTTTCAAAGAGCCATGGATATGGCATTGATCGGTTTACAGGGTCAAGAATTATTTGTTTATCTGGATGATATTGTGGTGTATGCACGAAGTTTAGAGGAACATAATGAAAAGTGTAAAAAATTATTTGATAGGCTAAAAAGGGCGAATTTGACTTTACAACCAGACAAGTGTGAGTTTTTGAAAAAAGAAGTCGGATATTTGGGCCATTTAATTGGGGAAGATGGATTAAAACCTGATCCTAAGAAAGTGAAAGCAGTAAAAGAATTTCCTCGAACACGAAATGTGAAGAATATTAGACAATTCTTGGGATTAACCGGATATTATCGAAGAATTATTGAGGGATATGCAAAATTAGCCAAGCTAATTTTTGACCACTCTTCTAAAATCAGATACGCCATTTATGTGGGGGGAGATTCAAGAAGAAAGTTTCGAAAAACTTAAACATTGCTTATGTACAGAACCAGTTCTTATTTTTCCAGATTTTTCAAAAAGTTTTATTGTAACAACCGATGCTTCCGGTTATGCCATTGGGGGAATATTATCACAAGGAAAAATCGGAGAAGACAGACCAATGGCATACGCTTCACGTACACTAAATGAGGCTGAGACGCGATATGATACTTATGAAAAAGAAGCTCTAGCGATCGTATATAGTGTGCTACATTATCGTCCGTATCTGTATGGTAGAATTTTTACCCTGGTAACCGATCATAAACCCTTGACGTGGTTCCGAAGTTGTAAGGATGGAAATGCACGTGTGTTAAGATGGAGATTGAAATTAGCAGAATACGAGTA
>OZ010634.1:6270375-6308366 GCA_963932165.1 Pimpla rufipes
GAGTTGGCGACGACGACTTTGATTTCGTCGATATGGAGTGGCATGCGGATGAGTCGTCAGATTCTGGTAAATATAATAATATGAAAATAAAAAATAAGAGTCGAACGTTGCACATTCCTTCCTCATTAATTTTCCAAAGCCACCTCTATGAAGAAGTTTATTTATTCACTTTAACTTCCTCATAGGGGAAGCTTTGTGAAAAAGGTAAATTAATGAGCACACAATGAGCAAAGTTCTACTTTGCAACTTTTTATATGAACAAAAGAAAACTGCATTACGAACACCGTTACATCTAATTTTTATTAGATTCAAAGTTTTGTCTTAGTTTCTTATCTTTTATGGAAGTTATAGCAAAAATCGACATTTTTTAAAAATTAAAAAATGGTGTAAAATCTGAACCGTTTTACCGATTTCGTCAAAATTCAATACCATACAACATTAAACGTATCTCCAGTTATGAAGAACTATTTTGCTAAATCGGCGAATTTTTATGAAAGTTAGAGTGACGACGCCCTTTTTTTCAACAAATTAAAAAACTACATAAAATGTTAACTACTATATAGAGAGGCGAAAGAATTTTCGAAGCTGCACAAACATACGAAAATTTTTTCTAGACCAGTTTTCTCGACGTTTGAGGTGATTCTAAGCATACTGACATGAAGATCTCGAAAAAAAATCATGAAAACAAAGCATCCTCTATGAGGATGCAAAAATAATTTTTTTATATATATTTGTTTTATTGTTTTCTTTCAGGTGCTATGTCATGTGAATTCGAACACCTGTCGCCGCGCGTGCAGATAGCACAGGTGTATCATATCGAGCTCCCGTCAACGACCACCGTCAACAGCTTCGATGGCTCTCATAAATCAGATTCCGATGACTCGGGTTCAGATGTGTAAGATTAATATTAGATGTAAGCCTTTCCGATTGTAATTTTGTATTTTTATATTTTTAGGTAATTAATATTAATTTTTTCAATAGTTGTTAGTTTTTAGTTAGAAATTTTTGTATTTACATGAACAACGATCTAATATAAAAATAAAATAAGAATTAACGAAACTGATATATGTAAAAACCCTCCAACCGTCGCGAACAATGCGTTCCTCATCCATCCTTAACTTAGATCTAGCAATAACAAACTCGCTTCGCTCCTGCATGCTCAGAAAAAAACCTGCAAAGTAGAACCTCGCAAATTGCTTCCCAATATTGTACACTTTTAACGAAGCTGCTTCTATGAAGAAGTATGTAAAATACTGAGAATTGAAGTAATTTGCAAGGTTCTACTTTGCAGGTTTGTCGGCTGTTTTTTTTATTTAAGATTTTAACCGCTGAACCGATTTGTCTTAAATTTGTATCCAACCCTTGTTTCATGATAGTCAATGTGTGGGTCAAACTAGAACCCGGTACCTCGTAATTTGCACAATCCAGCGCGAGCACGAGATTTTTCAAATATTCAATATGTCAAATTTGTACTCAAAACGCGGTCCATGGTTGTCCATATGTGAACGAAATTTGAAATAATTCTGCAAACATTTTTTCTTTTCGTGTCGGCTTTTTTGTTTTTCACGCAGAAAAATCGAAATTTACCGATATAATGACCGCTTCCTTGACGAAATTCATCATTAATAATCAATAAACGTAACGACAACATTGAAATCGCAATCGGTTGTCTCATAATTTACAGGAACTGAAGTACATGCACACATTTGAAAAAATGAAATTGCAATATCATTAGAACCAGTTTATCGATTCTCGCCAAACTTGGTACAGATCATGGTTTCATGGTAGTCCATTTGCTTACAATATTGCAGCCTGATATCTCTCAATTTGCGTAAGTTATAGCATGAAAACGATTTTTTCCAAATTCTCAAATGCTGTAAAATCTGAATTTCCTAACCGATTTGTGTCAACTACAATCTCAAATAGTATTCTATGATAGCCGACGTGCGCGCCAAATTTGAATAACATTCTTAGGAAATTATGGCAGTTATCGTATAAGCAACGAAATGTGCACACACACACACGCACACGCACACGCACACGCACGCACGCACGCACGCACGCACGCACGCACGCACGCACGCACGCACGCACGCACGCACGCACGCACGCACGCACGCACGCACGCACGCACGCACGCACGCACGCACGCACGCACGCACGCACGCACGCACGCACGCACGCACGCACGCACGCACGCACGCACGCACGCACGCACGCACGCACGCACGCACGCACGCACGCACGCACGCACGCACGCACGCACGCACGCACGCACGCACGCACGCACGCACGCACGCACGCACGCACGCACGCACGCACGCACGCACGCACGCACGCACGCACGCACGCACGCACGCACGCACGCACGCACGCACGCACGCACGCACGCACGCACGCACGCACGCACGCACGCACGCACGCACGCACGCACGCACGCACGCACGCACGCACGCACGCACGCACGCACGCACGCACGCACGCACGCACGCACGCACGCACGCACGCACGCACGCACGCACGCACGCACGCACGCACGCACGCACGCACGCACGCACGCACGCACGCACGCACGCACGCACGCACGCACGCACGCACGCACGCACGCACGCACGCACGCACGCACGCACGCACGCACGCACGCACGCACGCACGCACGCACGCACGCACGCACGCACGCACGCACGCACGCACGCACGCACGCACGCACGCACGCACGCACGCACGCACGCACGCACGCACGCACGCACGCACGCACGCACGCACGCACGCACGCACGCACGCACGCACGCACGCACGCACGCACGCACGCACGCACGCACGCACGCACGCACGCACGCACGCACGCACGCACGCACGCACGCACGCACGCACGCACGCACGCACGCACGCACGCACGCACGCACGCACGCACGCACACACACACGCACGCGCACGCACGCGCACGCACGCACGCACACACACACATACACACACACACACACACACACACACACACACACACGCACACGCACACGCACACGCACACGCGCACGCACACACATGCAGATATTTCGTACAAACCACTCTTCCCGACGTTTTGGACCATTCTGATTGTACTGACATGAAAATTTCGAAAAAAAATTCATGAGAACAAAGTTTCTTCTATGAGGAAGCAAAAAAAGATTGGTTGCTTATAGGGATGGGCGATGTTCGTCGATTTAATCGAACACCTATTCTTTTTTTTTAAATAATCGATTTTTTTAATCGATGTTTTTGAAAGTCGATTAATCGATGTTCGATGTTTATTTATCAAACATCGACAGAAAAAATCGAACATCAACCGTCGGTATTTTATCAACACTGCCTTACCGACTGCCGAACCATCATCCTAGTTACCAACAGTTCGCGTTCTAATTGGTCGAAAATATTCGCGGATTCGCGGTTGAGTGTCCGTTGGACACTCTCATACTTCCATCTTCCGTGCCGTATCAGAGAAGGGAGACCGCGTGCATTCCTCTCTCCTTTGCCCCGCGGTCGGTCGCCGGAGGCGGTTGTGCGTCGGTGCGTCGTGCCTCGCCGCGTCGCCTGTGGACCGTATTATTATAAAGTGAGTGGAAATTCGAATTTTCTATTTTTCCACTGCCGTTGCTCGTCGTCGGTGCCGTTCGTGAATCGTGCGTGAGTCGTGCGTGAGTCGTGTCGAATTTCTCCGTCCTCGCCGATGCCGGTCGTGCGATCGTGCGCCATTGCCGCCATTAGCGTTAGCTCCTCATTGAGCTCCGCGTGCCGTACCGTCGCGTCGTGCATCGTGCCTCGTGCCCCGTATCGACGCCTGCCGTATAAAATATAAAGTGAACTTGCAAAAAAAAAAAAGAAACGACGGTTGTGGTTTTTGAGTGGAATTTATAATATCGCGTCGCGCCGGGCGCGCGTCGTGGTTCGTGCCTCGTCTCGACGCCGGCCGTATAAACTGTAAAATAAATTCGAAAAAAAAAGACGGTTGCTCGTGTTCAACAGTGCCGTCGCGTCGTGCCTCGTGCCTCGCTTCGTCGCCTGCCGTATAAACTAAACTAAATTTGCAAAAAAAAAAAAAAGAAAAGACGATCGCTCCATCGCTCGTGCTCTGTCGTGCTGTCGCGTCGTTCCTCGTGCCTCGTCTCGTCGCCTGTCGCTGTGTCGCCTCAGTTGGATCAGTTTTCGTGTCGAATGACCGCCAAAGATGGAAGCAAACGAATCAGGTAAGACGATATTTTTCTAACCTCGCAATTACGCCCTAAACCTACCGTGCCCATGTGCCCGGTGTGTATTACATTATTTTTTTTATTTTACAGAGTGGAATAAGGGACTTACGCAAGAGAGAACTCTCTCTATATTATTTCAAATCAACAGCCAAGACGCGTTCGAATTGAAAGGATTAGACGTCTCAACGTACGTGAAACTCAAACCTAAGTAGTTTTTTCGAAATTGACAATATAATTATTTTGATAAAATTATTCTTTGAAAAAGATAAAAAGAGAAAAAGATTTATCATACCCTAATCGAAAACTTCAATTTGTTTCAGACAATGACGAAATTGCCTATCGGAGAGTTCAGGAACTCCTTACGTCAGGTGAAACGACGCAAGACGCGCTTCACCTTGAGAGACTGTATCGCTCGGTGGATGGCATCGACTTGTAAGTGAAAATGACTGTATCAGAGTTGTAAAACCCCATTAATTAATGAGATATAGTTTACAGTACAATTTGCTTTGTAATTATGATTTCATAACAATATTAAGGTACAGTTATTTTTATAAAATCATAATTAAAACAAACATTTACTGTAATCTATATCTCATGGATTAATCGGGATTTAAATTTTCCCGCTGTATGAATCAATTACGCATTTACATACTTATTGAAATATTTATTGTATTTCTAGTACAAGAATCAAGCTTCCGGATGAGCACTCCTCTGCCGCTTTCTCAGACACCTCTTCAACGATTTCAACTCCCGATTCGAATACGACGCAATTTTCTTCGTCTTTTTCATCGATAAATTCGAATGGTAAGTATTTACAATTATTTTCACTGTTGTATTTCCAATTATTTATTGTTTCTTTTTTGTTTGTGTATTTTACAGACACTCCCGGCGTTTGCGAATCGCGCGAGCACTCGCAGGCCCCCGAACAGACGGGACAGACAGACCGCGCAGAGCAGACGAACAGGACAGGACAGGAGAGACAGGACATGCGCACAGCGAAAAAACGTATGCATTTATTTTTAATCCGGCGGTCATTGTCAAATATTTGACTCGAGCAACACATGTTTTGTTGCTTTAACTGTTTCCTCGGTAAATAACATTTTGATTAATTTTTTCTGATTATAGACGTCGTCGAGGTCCCTCAAGCTTCCAAGTCTTCGTTGCCGGCAAAAGTGCTGTAAGTGCCGCAAATTTATAAAATTAAACAAATTTATAAACTTGGCAAACCATCTTTATTGCTTTATTGCTTTTTTTATACTTTGATTAATATATTTACAGCTCTGCAAAACAAGCTAGTCCCGCATGGAATCATTTCAAACAACTTGACGGCGGTAGTGCTCAATGCAATCTCTGCCAGAAAGTTCTAAAGCACGCGGGCAACACAACCAATCTGATGCAGCACGTGAACCGCAAGCACGCGGTCTTGGTTGGTGGTCTGTCTTCGACAAAACCAACTACGCGCGGCACTAAGCGCGCGCGCTCCGAATCAAGCAGCGAGGATGTGGATAACCCTTCCTGTGCTGACGAAAACACGTCTCCAGATCGCAGCGGTCACCAGCGTCGGCGCTCGCGCTCTCAGATACGTTTGCACATTTTGATGTGAGACTTATGTATTTGTTATATGATAATGTAACAAAATTTTATAGAAATCAACGGATTACAGCCGAGCGGGAATACGATTCCAATAACTGAAGCATTTCAGAGAACAAATTCTTATTCAGGTCAGTTGGAGATCGGAAATAAACGTAATTTATTTTATAGATATTTTCCTCGCAGGTCGTCTTACATTTTTTTTGTATCGTTTGTAGACGGCGGAGAAGCAGCGGACCGACTAACAAACTGCATTTTGTACATGATTGCTGTGGACAACGCGCCAATCTCGATTGTCGAACATGAAGGATTCAGAGCACTGATGAAAACGGCGGTTCCGCAATATCGGATCCCAAGTCGCAGAACGATTACGAAACTCATCGAGACGAAGTGCGAGGTATTGAAAGACAGTTTCAAGACTGGCCTTGCCGAAGTCGAGAGGTCTTTTACTCTGACATGCGATAACTGGACGGACGTAGCCAATCAAAGCTATCTCGGCGTCACGATACATTATTTAGGTACCGACAACACTCTCAAAAATGGGTGTTTAGGAGTTATCCCGCTCGACGAAAGTCATACCGCCGCGTATCTCTCGAAAACTCTCGAATCCACGGTCGACGCATTTGGCTTAAGCGTTAACGACATCACGGCAGTAGTGAGCGATAGTGCTGCAAATATTAAAAAAGCGGTGTACGATACCTTCGGAAAGTCCAAACATTTGCCCTGTTTCGCGCATATTCTGTCGAACATGGTGCCGAGCGCCATTTCGTCTGTGCCAGAACTTCGAAACTTGATAGCAAAGGTAAAAAAATATCGTGGTTCTGACCAAAAGAAGCGTAGTAGCATCCGACGAATTGAAGCGTCTCCAAATCCGAGACGGCAAAGACGACGCGGCAACCTTAAAGTTCATCCAGGACGTTCCAACTCGCTGGAACTCGACATTTTATATGTTGGAAAGATTTTTGGTTTTGGAAGAGTACGCGTACCCTGTAACGTTAAAGTGCCGAAACGTCCCCACCATGCTCAGTCGCGAGGAAATTCGTATACTGCAGGAGTTCGTGTCGTTATTGCAACCGATCGAAAGCGTTATCACACAAATTAGTGGTGCCCTTTATCCGACTTGCAGCATCATCATCCCCATCGTTCACTGCCTGCATGTAGCGATACGAAGCTGGAGTTGCGACAGCGGCGCCGTAAACGTATCAATAGCGATCACTAAATTCAAAGAGCGAATATTGTCAGCCATCGAACATAAGTTTAAAGATCACGAAGCGAATTTGATCCTCGCGATGTCCACAATCTTGGACCCGCGTTTCAAAAAATTGCACTTTCAAAGCGCACGCGCCGCGGCCGCCGCTATTTCGAATATCAACACTCTCATCAAATCGTCGACATCTAGAGACCCGATCTGCGATGCTAAACGTAAGAAAACCTCTCCGATGCGTAAGGATGTATGGGCGGTTCACGATTGTATGGTGAAGGACACAAATAATTCGATCGCTAGCGAAAGTGACAGTTTCTGTCCCGAGATTCGACAGTATCTAAGTCAGCTGGTAATTCCGAGAACCGAGGATCCGCTGAAGCACTGGCAAAAGCTGAAGCCAGCTTATCCGTCTCTGTACAAGATCGCGATGCAATTTTTAAGCGTCATTGGAACCTCCGTGCCCTCGGAGCGACTCTTTTCAAAAGCAGGCGCTGTCAAGGCGGATAGCCGGAGTAGGTTAACTGGTGAGCATTTAAATCAGCTACTGTTCTTGGGTTGTCTGACGTCGAAAGATTGGGGAATTGTAAAGTAAGAACGCACGGCCTGTGACTCGTTTTGCTATTCTGCTGTTTTTAATTATTTTCTTTTATCTCTGTTCGCAATAATGCACCTGTCAGATACCTTACATTTAACTAAGTTGCTTCTTTGAGTGAACACTACGAATGTGTGCAATCTACTTATCTCGCGTGTATTTAAAGCTTTCTATTGTTAAGGACAATTTCTTGTATTAACTATCTGTGATGGACAAAACGTTATCTTTTGTACTGTGATGAAACAAAGTTCCTGTACTCGTAAAGTCGTAACGTGATATGATAATATATAACGTTTAATACAATAAAGATTTTCTATTTACATTTGTGCATGATTTACAACCCTTATCCTTATGAAAATAAATATATCTGTCATTTATATTATATTCACATTCTTTTTTAGGTGTACGAGCGAATTTCACCACCGACGGGTACTAATGATTCGATTTTAATTGATTTTAATTGAAGCCTCTGGGTATTAAAACTTCCTTGAGACCTCAGGCGCCTTTATTAATCGAATAAAATTATTTTGCTGATATTTTGATCGTTCTCAATTATACCGTTTTCTACCTTACCGGATTCTTTAACGTTTTCTACTTTACCGACGTCCAATTTAACATATTTCCCTTTACCGATTCCTCATTTTACGTTTTCTACTTTACCGACATCGCAATATTTAACATATTCTACTTTACCGATTCCTAATTTTACGTTTTCTACTCTACCGACATCGATTCATCGATTAACCGATGTTTTTTGAGAAACATCGATTCTACATAATCGATTTTTTAAATAATCGATTTTTTCAACATCGATTTTTTTTTCAACATCGCCCATCCCTAGTTGCTTATCAAACTGTCGTCCAAACACACACATCGACACTCATTGTGCAAATAAGCACACTTTCAATAATGCGCGTGTTTTAATAAATGATCTTAGCCTCTCGCAATTCCTCAACAATTGATATAATTTCATTTGAATGAGATGTGTTGCCTACAGCTTGAGATGCAACAAGTAGACGTAGACGATCTACCAGCTCGCTGGGATCACCCCAATAAATATAGTCGAATTTTTGTATCTTTTCGAGCCACCTTATACGCTGCTACGCCTTTGCCCATGCGCGCAAGTCGATCCAATACTTTTGCGATATAAGTTTTTAATTTTCAACTATTATCCATCGTATATCACCGTCAGTTTTATACAATTTTTTATGAGCATTCGTGGCAATAACAATATTCTCATAATTCTGCAAATCATTCAATCTAAGAGCGTCCACATTCGGCACTTTTTGAACAATAGCTCCACTAATCCGACAGTTCTTGGATATTTCATATTTTGCACATGAATGTACTGAGAGTCAAACGTTATTGGAGCATCGGCAATTATGAGCGTATCATTGCTGAATATGTGTACATCAAAAGAAATATCTAAACTCATCTTTTTATTCGATCGTAATAACTGAAGATACTCATTTATCCATGACCATTGTAAACATGTTTGAGATTCATATCACCCTGCTTGAATAGTACTATAAAATTTGCATTATCACGTGCGAGATGTTTGGGGATACGAGCATACGTCTGATAGAGATAAAAACAACCGACAATTTCATGCCTCCCCGTGAAAAAGTAGGCTCTGATAATATCCTGTTTTTCTGACGTCTGTTCATCCCTTTTGCTTAGAGTATTTTTTATTCTCCTTTAACCTCTGGATGGTACGTGTTAAGACAAGTTCATCCCTTCTACTTCTTTCGCCCAAAGTTACGCCCCCACTTAGGAGAATATAAATACTCCTCGGAAATCTGCTGAGTTTATTCCGACAAGAGCGCTGCACCAGTTTACACCGAGTACCAGCGTTTAAAGCATACAAAAAATGCCGAACTCAGGGGCTAACGAAACCAATGCATCGGCGGCGGCAAAGCGCCCTCGTGAGCCAGAGTGCGAGAAAACAAGAAAACCGGTAACGCCATTACTGATGGCTACTACATACAGCCTCAACGCATCGCAGAGCAGAATGGTGTCGATTGGCATGAGTTTTGTGGATGATCTGAAGGACGCGATGCCGATTGTAAAGTTCGGTGGACGAAGGGGCTCGGTGATCACCATGAATGAGGATGAGTGGGTGTCGTTCAGGAAAGAGATGATTGCAATTGACGCCTGGTTCGACAAAGCCTTAAATCTTTTGTATCTTACGCTGAAGCCATTCGGACAGAAGAAAATATCATGCATAAAGACATGCAAGAAAAAATCTATTCTTCTGGAGAATACGGAGGACGAACAGCAGTCAAAGAAGCTAAGACACAAGTATACACCCGCAGTCGTCTTTCAAAAAACTACGTACGAAGGACTCAAAAATCTCGTACCACTCATCGACCATCAGCTACACATCCTTCGCAGCGAGGTGCCACTATTCGCAGGCTGCGTAGAATCGCTTCTTCAGGTTGTACGCGGGGTGGCTACAGAAGAAGAGTGGGAGTGGGACTCTTCGAGGGACAACACCAACGACAAAATTCGAAATGCTTGTTTTCAATACGCGCGAAGAAACGAATTCTTCGACAACGCTGAAGGTGGAGGCTGGCAATATTACATCGACTCGCAAAATATGATTCACCGAAGAAAACAACTGTTCATCACTGAGCTCGTCTGTCAACATTTTGAATGTATTAAGAGAAAATCCTTAACGACATAAGAAAAAATTCGATACTGCGATGTTCGAATACTTTTAAACATTAAGAAAAATGTATGCACAGATTTTAAGAATAAAATGAAAATATTCTCGTAAAATCTTTTTACAATTATTTCCCTACTTACAATGTAGTTAGCGCGGTGCGGGGCACACGTTCAGGTAGAGCTGAAAAAAGGTCGACGCTTCCTCAGGCTCGCGTACAACCGAAACACTAACCCCTTTTCTCACGACCGCGCGTTAACCTGCTTGGCTTCGCTGGTGCGTCAACGCACGTTCGCTGCAGAAGGATCAGCGCTCGAGCCTACTCGCCTTATACATTTATACGTTAACTTCAAACGCCAGGAATCGTCAGGGTGATCGGTCGGCGCATGGGCTATGGGTAGGTGAATTGCGGGGACTCATGGGTGATGGGGTAGATAGATAGGTGGCGGTTGTGGGTGTATAACAATTACCGAAAATATCAGCGAATAGTGGATGTCCGTATCATTCATGTGACTCAAAATATAATTGTTCCAACGCAAATGTGAAATCTCTGAGGATTTGGAATGAAGAATATCCATAAAAAGAAAAAAATATGTGGAATGGGTTTTGAAATAAATACAGTATTTTATATGATAACTTTCTTTTTATTAATAAAACTATGGAAAAAATGTTTTACATACAAGTATTTTTTCTTAGTAAATTCAACTGACACCTTTTTTTCCTCGTCGTCACTAATTATTCACTAGAGTCCTTTTTAAAGTCTTTGTTGTTGTTCACTGTACACTTGCTGGGATGAATTTTTCTCATCACTGTTATATTCATCGTTGTTGTCGTTGTCATTGTCGTTGCTGTTGTCGTGTTCTTCTTTATCATCGTAGCCGTCGCAATTGAAGCGATCGTCGTCCTTGTTGCTGTTGCCGCCTTCGTGACTCTCGTTGTGCTCGGTGCCATCACCACGTCGTGGGAAGGAATATTCGAGGAAACAGTCTTCGTTTTACAGCAACAGCATGAGATATGCATAATCTTTTTATACGCCTCTTCTAAATTGCATGTTACTAAATTTACCTCCAGAGTATCTCATGTAGAGCTCTTTCTTTTGAGCAGCATCGGCCATATTCTCCAGCAGATCGGGATCACTATCAAGCACTTTTGAAAATCTCGGTGGTAGAAATACGGCGAATTCATCGTTGATCTCCACGATAATTCGCTTGCCAAATCGTGTCTGAACCAGTTTTAACTTGGAAATTTGATATTCTGAGCCGTTCGAGAGATCGGCGAGCTTCTTTGTCGGCAGAAATTCCGGGATGTTGCCCACCTTGTTGATATTTGATAGATCCATATTGGTGAATCGTGGTATTTCTCAGTTTCTTCGTAATAATGAGAAGATCAGATCTCACACGAATGAGATATTTTAAGTCTGCAATTTTTTCCAAAAGTATGTGCGGTGTCCGAGACGTGCTGCCCTCACAGAATATGTATTGTAAGAGGGCAACAACCGTCGAATTCGCCGGTCGTCGAGCAGTCCGCCGTGACCCGGCACGGAGACCACTCGTGCGTCAATAAATCGCCGAGCCTATAACGAGGAAAATAAACTTATGGGTCTCTCCCTCCAGTAATCTGGCTACTTATTTCCCTACCCCGCGCGGTCACTGCAGTGGCGACGAGGAGTTGTGAAACCCAATAGTGGCAATGGACGAAGTGGAAAAAAACATTAACAGTGGCCAAACGGGGTGGATTTACGGATTGAGTAAAGCGGATTTGTTATCAGTGTGTAAAAGGATAAAAATCGAAATCGCCGAAGGTGCTACGTTGGAGGAGATTCGTAAGACACTCGCTGCGTACGTAAAACAAAATAAGAGCGGGACATCTACAGAACCAGTCATGACCACCGGGGCGACGCCGACTTCGGGAATGATGCCGATGTTTACGAATATTGAGCCGTTCAAAAAAGGAGCGAATTGGGAGACGTTCGAGGAGCAACTGGATGCGTTTATCATACTGAGCGATGTGAGCGTGGAAAAACGAACGCCGTTGCTGCTAACGCGTTTGTCGCCGGAGGTATCCGAAGAATTGCGAACGATGTGTGAACCGCGGAAGCCGCTGACGATGACTTACGACGAGCTGAAGGCAAAATTACAAGACCTCTGTGAGCCACAACAGGGCGAACATCTCCAAAGATATACGTTCAGGGAGCGTAAGCAAAAGGAAAACGAGAGTGTGCAAGACTTCGTGATGGCGCTGAGGGCCCAGGCAAAATTATGCAAATTCGCGGCATCAGAAATTGAGGGTCGCGTGAAAGACCAACTCATATCGGGGGTTTCGAACGATCTTATTCGGTACGAGCTGTTGAAATCCTCTGCGTCAACGCTCAAAGATCTAATCAGTTTGGCGAAAACGGTCGAAGCAGTGAGCTCCTTCAATCGAGACAGTACGGGCAAGGCAGGCTTGACAAACAATTCAAGTACCAGCCAAGGACAGCAGAACGCGGACATCCACGCATTCCGATCGGACGAGAGACGAACCTGGCGGCGGGATTCCCGTGGGAGGGGGAAACCATCGAGCTCGACGGCGACGGGCCACGAAAAGAAGAGCCAGGCGACTTCGACAGCGGCCAGCGACAACCGGTGTTATTGTTGTGGCAAAACGAACCACATGAAGGCACAATGTACGTTAAGAAATAAGTTCTGTAGCGAATGCGGTCGACGAGGACACATATATAGAATGTGTGATCGTCAGAAGAATAAACGCGATACGCAAAATTTTGTCGGGATCGGAGCCGGCGAAACGAGCGAGGTAGAAGATGAGGTAAATGACGGGGACAGATTTGACAGCGATTTTTTTTCAATTCAGACGGGGGTAGAGGTTTCGGAAAATTTGAGCACTCATAAAGAAAACGATTTTGAATTTAGAGAGGAAATAGTGGAACCGGAATTCGTGAAGATTAAAGTTAACGAGGTCTGGCTTGAAAAGGAAATAGATTCGGGGGCCGCGTTTTCGGCAATATCGGAGGAATGTTATCGTCGCGACTTCGCACAAACCCCGATCGTCTCAGCAAAAAGACAACTGCTATCCTATAATAAAACACAAATAAAAGCGATAGGATATATTATCGTGTCAATTGAGGCGAATAAAATTCGGGAAAAGCGAATCGCGTACGTAGTAAGAGGTGGGGGTCGCCCGCTCATAGGTAGAAGCTGGCTACAGGCACTCGGGATGTGGCCATTACGAGCTAACGCCGAAAAGGAGCGGCCAATTATCGGCAAGGTCAATGCTGTAAAAGGGGAACAATCAGTAATCGAGGATCTGCGTAAAGAATTCCCCAATGTATTCGCGTCAGGACTCGGAACATTTACGAAAGGCGAGCTCGAATTGTTCGTAAAAGAAGGGACACCCCCCAAATTTGTACAGCCACGAAGAGTACCACTTGCGATGAGGGTACTTGTTGAAAATGAGATCGAGAGATTAAAAGATTGTAAAATTATTACACCGGTAGAATATTCAGACTGGGGAACCCCGGTAGTCCCCGTGCTTAAGGGGGATGGTTCGGTGAGACTCTGTGGTGATTACAAAACCACATTGAACAAATATCTGCAAGTCGATCATTTCCCGTTACCACGAGTCGAAGAAGTTCTCGACACTCTGCGGGGGGGCAGTGTTATTCACTAAACTCGACCTCGCCGAGGCATATCAACAAGTACCGCTCAAGGAAGAGTCGAAGAGATTTGTTGTGATCAGCACGCACGTCGGGTTATTTCGGTATAATAGGCTTGCTGTTAGGTATACCCGGCGTCATAGTTTTTTTGGACGACATATTAGTCGCGGCACCGGACCACGGAACACACGCGTCGCGTTTGAGAGAAGTACTGCGGCGTCTGAATGAATCCGGATTGCGAGTAAAAGCAAAAAAATGTAAATTCATGCAAAGGGAAATTAAATACCTAGGATTCCGAATAAATGCGTCAGGCATCTCCCCGTCCGGAGAAAAAATCGAAAGCGTCAAACAGGCACCGAACCCAAAAAATGTAACAGAGTTGAAAAGCTTCCTAGGCTCAATTAATTATTATGCGAGATTCATAAGTAACATCACAGATAAGTTACACCCGCTGTACGAGTGCCTTAAGAAAGGAAAATTTTAGTGGACTGGCGAGTGCACACAAGCGTTCGAAGATATAAAAAAAGAATTATCTTCCGATCTGATTTTGTCACACTTCGACCCGACGAAACCGATTATGCTCACGTGCGACGCGTCGCCGTACGGCGTAAGTGCGATCTTGGCTCACCGCGATAGCCAAGGTTGGGACCAGCCTGTATGTTTCGCGAGTCGTACGCTGACCAGTAGCGAGAAGGGTTACCCCCACCACGATAAAGAAGGACTGGCGGTAATTTTCGGGATTCAGAAATTCTTCCTACATTTGTTTGGGAATCACTTCTTGATACAAACAGACAGCACAGCGTTGTCGAGAATTTTCCACCCGGAGCGCTCGGTCCCAGAAATTAGCACGGCCAGACTCCAACGGTGGGCGATATTCTTGTCCGCTTTCCGATACAGCATAAAACACATACGAGGGGAAAAAAATTACGCCGATTGGCTTAGTCGGTTGCCGATAGACGGGAGGAACCAAGAAGTAAAAAACTTCGCGATTTTGCAGGGCAATGAGGTCTCTTTTTTGCAGAATATACAGGCCTCGGATTTCGCGAGTTTAGATTGGAAAAAAGTGCAGACCGATACGCGCGAAGATGCAACGTTGTGCAAAATCATGCGTTTCTGTATAGATGGGTGGCCAGGAGAAGCGCCAAAAGACCAAGAGATAACCCCCTTCTGGGATAAAAGAGAGGCACTGGCAGTGGAAAACAATTGCTTGTTATGGGGACACAGAATAATAATACCGACAAAACTAAGGCGTATTGTCCTACACGAGTTACATTACAGCCACTTCGGAGTCTCTCGGATGAAGGCACTTGCGCGTTCTTACGTATGGTGGCCAAATCTCGACAAAGAAATTGAAACGATCATGCAGCAATGCGTGCCGTGTTTAAAGCTGCGCAAAAATCCGCCGAAGGTACCACTCACGCCGTGGCCTTGGCCACTAGCCCCGTGGCATAGGATCCACGCGGATTTTTTGGGCCCGCTATTTGGCAAAATGGTATTAGCGGTCATAGATAGTCATTCGAAATGGCCAGAGATTTTTATAGTACCAAATATGCGAGAGGAGACGGTAATCTTATTATTTGAACAATTATTCTCGCAGTTTGGATATCCGGCTCACATAGTGACGGATAATTTTTCGTCGTTCATGGGGGATAAGTTTCAAGGGCTGGTAAAAAAAGCCAACATAAGGCATAGTACGTCGCCTCCTCACTGTCCGGCGACCAATGGCGCAGCGGAGAATCTGGTGGATACGATTAAACGTAAAGTAAAAGCGATGGTAGACGGTGGTATGTCGCTCCAAGGCGCGATTCAGCAATTTCTATTCGATTACCGAACGTCGCCGCACTCCACCACGCAGAGAACGCCGGCCAGCCTAATGCTGGGTAGAGAGATTCGAAATCGGTTCTCAATACTTCGACCGCCACCCGCGATCTCTCGGGTAGAATCGCAACAAGAGCGGGAAGTCAGGAATCACACCGGATCGCGGAAAATCATGTTCCAAGTAGGCGATACGGTAATGGCAATAGACTACAGAGGGGGAGGGCAACGTTGGACTATGGCTAAGATAGCGAGGGAAGTCATGCCGGGTACGACTTTTGAAGTAGATACCAGAGAGGGCCTGCGTTGGAAGAGGCATGCCAACCAGCTTTTAGCGTGTGGAGCAGAGGGGGAGGCGCGCGAGAAAGCAGAGTCAGCGGAGACAGGCAGCGAGAAGGGAGATTGCCGAGCGCGGGCCGAGCCTCGGAGATCAGAGCGTATTCGCGACCAAACAAAACAGGGATAATTAGATGTAAGCAGAAGGTAATAAGGCGAAAATCATTATTGTATCCCATCATACTTGTGATAATAATCCGAATAATATTGTATCGCATAGAACGAAATATAGAGGGGGAGGGTGCGGTGTCCGAGACGTGCTGCCCTCACGGAATATGTATTGTAAGAGGGCAACAACCGTCGAATTCGCCGGTCGTCGAGCAGTCCGCCGTGACCCGGCACGGAGACCACTCGTGCGTCAATAAATCGCCGAGCCTATAACGAGGAAAATAAACTTATGGGTCTCTCCCTCCAGTAATCCGGCTACTTATTTCCCTACCCCGCGCGGTCACTGCAGAATGTCCAAACGTTTTCTTAGCTCACAACGTTTGCTCTGCAAGACAATCTTGACTGATGTATTTTAAGCTTGAAACAGCAGATTATATGCGTTTGGTCTAATATCCCCTCCATTTTTTAGGGGTCCTACTCACCCCCACCCACCTCCAAACCACCCACATAAAAGATTTTTGAATCAAAGCGGTTCTTTGTTTTCCTTTCCACCCCTACTTCGTTCCACCAAAATTCCCCTCATTTTCCTTCGGCACATTTCACAGTTACGTCGGAATGGTGTTGGGCCATCGATGTGAGATTGCATATGAGGCATATTCTAATGCTCAACGCATGGAAGGTATGATATTACTTCATTATCGGTGAGAATACGTTCAGGCAAACGATCCCACAACACATGGATATATCGAGGCCAATATTTTAAAAGCATAGACTTTGGAATATTTTCGAGTTCTTTCTTTGTCAGCTCCCACGGCTCGCTAGCAGGGGGTGTCATATTCAGTCTGACGTCAACTCAAGGTAGGACTCAAGTGTGTATACACGATAAATGTGGTACTCGACTGATGGTTGTCAATGACTGGCAAGATATGAAGTCTTACCACACCCCAACTCCATTCGATCGTAAACTTGCACACAACCATCCACCCACCCACCACCCTCCCACCAATCCCAACAGAAACCCACTCACAGACGCCACAATCCACCAAAGCTCCCACCGTGGTCTGAGAGCAGAACGTATCGTAACCATTTTAATGTCGAGTCTGAGAAGGAGAGAAAATTTGTACTTGACCTCCCCCCCCTCCCACGCAACCACCACCCTGCCACCCATCCACCCTGCGATTCTCCATCACAGATTGAATATGGGGGGGGGGCAGGTGGGTGGATGGTGGTGGGTGGTGAGTGGGTGGGTGGGGGGTGGGTGGGGGGGGGCTAGATGGCGCCATCACCCGGGTTCGAGTCTGAACTAAGTGGTTCGTGTCTGAGCTAAAGAGGTCGGTAAATGCCGGTAACAGATCCCTTGATCCAGAACCGGCCTATAATATCTACTGGTGTTATATAGCAATGTATTATTACACTGGAAGCTCTCACATGTTACGTTCAGTTAGGTTACATGGGCAAGTGGTGGGGACGATTCGAGTGTTCGCATTGGAGCTGGCGAGAAGGGGAAGTACTGCTTCATGAACGTGATTGGTCCTTCACGATGGTTACATGTGCCCTCATTAAGTAACATGTGAGAGCTTCCGCTGTACTGCTGGCCTTCTCACCATTGCAAAGCATTTCTGTGATTTTCCGGTTTGATACTGTTGAAATTGTATCTTCAAGATTTTTTACGTGATATTTATGAACCTACTTTTATTTTACTCCGTGTGGTAATAGACGCAAGATAAACGAACCTGTTTCGGTCATCTGTTACATCCTAACCAATATACGCGTCCAAAGGAATGTGACCCTCCGAGCACCGCTGCATGTCCCAAAAAAGGATCCTGCCATCGGTGGTCGATAAAAAGGGGAAATGGGACCTATTGGTTAGGGCGGATAGATGGGGCTAGTTTCGAAGGAGGGATGTGAGGCCCTCCACTAGTTCACCGCCGTAGGCATACCCCACGCAACGCCAGGGTAATGGGAGACGGTGGATGCTTACCAATCAGCAGCCCGAGTCTCGCCCTCTTCTACCCCTAGATTTTTCCCACTAGGTTTAAGACTAAGAAATCTTCCAAGGAAGTGGGAGACGGGAGTTTTTCCGACCAATTAGAAACTAAGAAAACTGCCCTCTCCTAATCCTGCGCAACACTAGAAGCCGAAATCGATAGTATTTAAGTGCGCGATTTTTGTATTTTTACTCAGTTTCAGACTAAGTCTCAGTCTCAACTTCTCAAACCATCTGACCACTACCAAAGAGTAATAAACGAGTGGTAGCTTACCTCCCTCTCCCTCTCCCTCTCCCTCTCCCTCTCCCTCTCCCTCTCCCTCTCCCTCTCCCTCTCCCTCTCCCTCTCCCTCTCCCTCTCCCTCTCCCTCTCCCTCTCCCTCTCCCTCTCCCTCTCCCTCTCCCTCTCCCTCTCCCTCTCCCTCTCCCTCTCCCTCTCCCTCTCCCCCTCCCCCTCCCCCTCCCCCTCCCCCTCCCCCTCCCTCTCCCTCTCCCTCTCCCTCTCCCTCTCCCTCTCCCTCTCCCTCTCCCTCTCCCTCTCCCTCTCCCTCTCCCTCTCCCTCTCCCTCTCCCTCTCCCTCTCCCTCTCCCTCTCCCTCTCCCTCTCCCTCTCCCTCTCCCTCTCCCTCTCCCTCTCCCTCTCCCTCTCCCTCTCCCTCTCCCTCTCCCTCTCCCTCTCCCTCTCCCTCTCCCTCTCCCTCTCCCTCTCCCTCTCCCTCTCCCTCTCCCTCTCCCTCTCCCTCTCCCTCTCCCTCTCCCCTCTCCCTCTCCCTCTCCCTCTCCCTCTCCCTCTCCCTCTCCCCTCTCCCCTCTCCCTCTCCCTCTCCCTCTCCCTCTCCCTCTCCCTCTCCCTCTCCCTCTCCCTCTCCCTCTCCCTCTCCCTCTCCCTCTCCCTCTCCCTCTCCCTCTCCCTCTCCCTCTCCCTCCCCCTCCCCCTCCCCCTCCCCCTCCCCCCTCCCCCTCCCCCTCCCCCTCCCCCTCCCTCCCTCCGATATTGGGGGCGGTTAATCCGGTGGACGTGGATATGAAAGTGGTCAGGGTGAGGCGTGCGCGTGATAAAGGGGTGAAGCTCGAGGTGGCGTCGTTAGATTTTGACAAGCTCAAGGGTCACGCGTCTCTTAAGGACGCGGGATTGGAGGTCAAGGAGGACACAGGTTTACGCCCTAGACTTTTAGTGCGTTTTGTACCGGTCGATGTATCGAAGGAGGATTTTCTTAAGGGATTAATTGATATATGTACCCGGCGCGTGACAGTTGGACGACGCGTAATATTGTTACAGAAGTCACTCCTCAGGTTCGCGAGCTGCTGTTGGCTAAGGGCCGTGTTTTTTTCCCGTGGTATTCGTTTCCTGTTGAGGATCATATCAAGCAGTGCTTCAAGTGTGTGGCTTTCGGGCACACGGCTGCAGCTTGTCAGGAGACTGCGCGTTGCGGGCAGTGCGCTGGACCGCACGAGATGAGGGCGTGTACAAATAGGGGGAAGCCGCCTTGTTGTTATAATTGTAAGTTAGTTAAGGGTGATGATAAGCATTCGGCGTTGGATGCGAAGAAGTGCCCGGCTTTGAAGAGGCGTATTAGCGACAAGTTTAGGCTTATATCTTATGTCTAATATTCATACGGAAGTTGCGGTGAGTAAACTGACAATTGCTCACGTTAACTGTCAGGATTTAAAGGCTGGTACGCACTTCGTCGATTTCAGGTGTCTGTTTGAAGAAAAGCCCTCTGACATTATTTGTGTTTCTGAGACCTGGCTCAGTGCTGAGATTTACGATCATATGTTTAGTCTAAGTGGATATAATCTTTTTCGTAGAGATCGAGCTATTGGTTTGGGGGCGGCGTTGCGGTATTTGTTAAGGAGTCTTTGAGGTCGCGTGTGATTGCCTCGTCGGTGGCTGGTGATAAGAGGTGTATAGATTATTTGCTGCGGAGGTGCGGATAAGCTTCTGCTTGGTGCGGTCTATCGTTCGCCGAAGATAGGGGGGATTAATGCATTTTTTGATGAGGTCGTGGAGCATAACGCGCTTTTTGATAGGCTTGTGATAGTCGGAGATTTCAACTCTAATATGACGAGGAGCTACCATGACAGTGACGTCGTTAATCGATTTGTGCAGGCGAATGATTTGTTTTTAGTGCCATTTGGTCCGACGTATCGGGGGGTGGATTGTGCATCGTGCATTGATCTGGTTATTTTGGATAGTGATAGTGAGGATAATCTGGTTACTGCTGAGCAGGAGCCGACTCCTTTTTCGTGGCACGATTGTATTCGCGTCACTTATGATTTGGGGGTGGTACGTGGCGGGTTTTGTGAGCGTACGGCAAGAGATTTTCGGAATTTCGATTCCGATGCGTTTCTGCATGACCTCAGCTGTGCGAACTGGGGTGAGTTTTATGCGATGGGGTCGATTGACGCGAAGACTGACTTTCTGAACAACGCGGTAATGCAATGTTTTGATGTGCGTGCCCCGGTTCGTAATGTTAGGAGTAGGCGGCGGCCTTTTACGCCATGGCTTACCGAGGACATTAGAGCGTTGATGCGCGAGAGAGATAAGGCGAGGAGGATGTACAGGGCGTGTTGTGATAAGGAGGCTCGGCGTGTGAATGTGAATGGAGGGGGGAGGAGAAGTGGTGGTCAACCGGTCGAGGCTGGTCGTGCCGGTGGTTATGGTGGGGATGTTGATGTGGAGGTTGGTGTCGAGGAGGCTACACTGTAAAAAAAATTTGTGGGAAAATTAGTATACCGGTATTGGAAGCACAGATGCATACACCGTGTATGAATTTTCATATGCATACATGTACAAAATTTGAAGAAGCGGTATACGAAAATTACGTTAAAGCCTTTGACATTAATAGAAAAATGTGTTCGATGTTTACAACATTTGTAACAATTATTGCAAAAACCGTACATTAAAATTTACATACGAGTGTGAATAGTTTTCTGTTCGTACAGTATACTAATTTCAATATACATTCCACTGTAAAATTTAATATCCTGGTATTCAAAGTTATTGTTTAAAATGTTGTGAACATCGAACACATTTTTCCATTAATGGTGAAGATTTCAACTTAATTATCGTATACCGATCTTTTAAATATAACACATGTATGTATATGGAAATTAATATACGATTTATGCATCGGAGCTTCCAATACCAGTATACTAATTTGCCTTTAAAAATTGTGTACAGTATACTAACAAATTTAGTATGCTGGTATGATAAAAACGGATAAACACCTCTAGCATCAAAGAACCGGTGTGTTTTGTTTATGAAACACACTGCTCTGTTATTTTAATCAAAGTGCATTAAAAGTTATAAACGTGTGGGCAGTATTTCTCACATAGTGTATATTGCTTTTAAAACGTATTTTTCTTAGAAATGTAATATGTCGATATACTAAAAAAAATCCATACGCCCTTCGAACATTACTGCCCATTGAACACGATTATTGTAGTCAGAGTACGTTAAAAATCATTTACATGTGTGCATGTTGTTTCACGAACCGTATATTAATCTTTATATGGTTATTGCTATGTCATTTAACACCCGGTACTTTAAAAGAGGAAAGCCACTTCTAAAACTAAGGAACTTGTGGATTTGGATTTTGTAATACTTGGACTGATCATTGTGAGCTGCACGCACTAATATTTCGATACATGTTGTTCGAAGAACTGAAGTACTGACAAGGAAAACCATAATAACGTTCGCGAATATTAATGAACTCAAGATTAATAAATTTACAATGCTTGTTTGATTTCTGTTGAATACATTATTTGAAAATGTATACAAAAATGTATACTGAATGTAATATACACATGTTGGAAGCTTAGGTGCATGTATATATTAAATTTCACACACGTTTGAGCATGAAATTTTCACGCATCTGTATCAGGTAAGTACAATACTTTTGAATAATAAATATCGGTGACAGAATTTAAAAAAGGTAGATGAACTTGACTTTTAGTATACTTTTAATTAGGATTTCAATACCTCGGAAGCGAAACGTAATGACCTGTGTTATCGAATGTTATTAATTCTGAAATAAAAATCCTAATACTCAATGATTATGTTATTATAAGTAAGTTGAATGAACCTGCGTATCTGAATTTTATTATCATCGCAATGAAAATTAATAAATCCGCGTATAAAAATTGTACATATTTGTAAATAGGAATAAACATACTGAAATCACTGTTCGTCTGTAAAAATTCTATTCACTTACGGGAATAAAATTAGCATTACGGTCTTGAAAGAGGAGTGATGACTTCGTCGGTTTCATTAGACTCAGATTAGGTGTTCAGTTGTCATGAAGATATATAGACACTTAATTTTGTTAAACCATTAAATTTTATTAAACATTACAAATGAAACTATATTTAAAAAAATCTCATTTACTTTTCAAAGTATTAAGTATCAAAGTTATTGTCGTTGTCCGTTTAAAGTTCCGTGATTGTGCTGTATATGGAGTAAAAATCTGTAAAAATAAAAAAGTGTTTACTTCATTATTTAGAGTCGGCGAATTACACTTTAAATGTTTTTCATATATTACGTTTTGCATAAACTGTATACCTTTGCAAAAACTCCACCGTTCGGCAGACATTCGGTCCGCTCTCGTAGCGAAAAACGTATTAACTCAGCAATGAGCAGCCCATCGAAGAGCCCCGCCGCCTTATGGTCCTACATTATCCGATGATTACCGAGGAAGTGGCGCTTTCATCGTACAAAAATTGGCCTGCAATATACATAAACAATAATGAAATCATGTAAAATCTAATTCAGCAAACAAGGATAATTGTATTCTGCGAATTACACATTCAATATTTTTTTATATTAGGTTTTGCGTGATTGTAAATAATATGTAAGGGCGTATCGTAAGTAGATATAATAGGCCGGTTCTGGATCAAGGGATCTGTTACCGGCATTTACCGACCTCTTTAGCTCAGACACGAACCACTTAGTTCAGACTCGAACCCGGGTGATGGCGCCATCTGCCCCCCCCGCCTCCACCCACCCACCCACCTCCCGCCAACTCCCCCCAAACCAACCACCCACCACCAACCACCCACCACCCACCACCCACCTGCCCCCCCCCCCAAACCAACCACCCACCACCCATCACCCACCACCCACGACCCACCCGCCCACCTGCCCCCCAACCCCCCCAAACCAACCACCCCCCTCACACACCACCCACCCCCACCCGCCTGCCGCCCCCCAGATTCAATCTGTGATGGAGAATCGCAGGGCGGATGGGTGGGAGGGTGGTTGGTTGCATGGGGGAAGGTCAAGTACAAATTTTCTCTCATTCTCAGACTCTACATTGAAATGGATACGATACGTTCTGCTCTCAGACCACGGTGGGAGCTTTGGTGGATTGTGGCGTCTGTGAGTGGGTTTCTGTTGGGATTGGTGGGAGGGTGGTGGGTGGGTGGATGGTTGTGTGCAAGTTTACGATCGAATGGAGTTGGGGTGTGGTAAGACTTCATATCTTGCCAGTCATTGACAACCATCAGTCGAGTACCACATTTATCGTGTATACACACTTGAGTCCTACCTTGAGTTGACGTCAGACTGAATATGACACCCCCTGCTAGCGAGCCGTGGGAGCTGACAAAGAAAGAACTCGAAAATATTCCAAAGTCTATGCTTTTAAAATATTGGCCTCGATATATCCATGTGTTGTGGGATCGTTTGCCTAAACGTATTCGCACCGATAATGAAGTAATATCATACCTTCCATGCATTGAGCATTGGAATATGCCCCATATGCAATCGCACATCGATGGTCCAACACCATTTCGACGTAACTGTGAAATGTCCCGGAGGAAAATGAGGGGAATTTTGGTGGAACGAAGTAGGGATGGAAAGGGAAACAAAGAACCGCTTTGATTCAAAAATCTTTTATGTGGGTGGTTTGGAGGCGGGTGGGGGTGAGTAGGACCCCCAAAAATGGAGGGGATACTAGACCAAACGCATATAATCTGCTGTTTCAAGCTTAAAATGCATCAGTCAAGATTGTCATGCAGAGCAAACGTTGTGAGCTAACAAAACGTTTGGACATACTTTTGGAAAATATTGAAGACTTAAAAAATCTCATTCGCGTGAGATCTGATCTTCTCATTATTACGAAGAAACTGAGAAATACCACGATACACCAATATGGATCTATCAAATATCAACAAGGTGGGCAACATCCCGGAATTTCTGCCGACGAAGAAGCTCGCCGATCTCTCGAACGGCTCAGAATATCAAATTTCCAAGCTGAAACTGGTTCAGACACATTCGGCAAGCGAATTGTCGTGGAGATCAACGATGAATTCGCCGTATTTCTACCACCGAGATTTTCAAAAGTGCTTGATAGTGATCCTGATCTGCTGGAGAATATGGCCGATGCTGCTCAAAAGAAAGAGCTCTACATGAGATACTCTGGAGGTAAATTTAGCAACATGCAATTTAGAAGAGGCGTATAAAAAAGATTATGCATGTTTCATGCTGTTGCTGTATAACGAAGACTGTTTCCTCGAATATTCCTTCCCACGACGTGGTGATGGCAGCGAGCACAACGAGAATCACGAAGGCGGCAACAGCAACAGGGACGACGGTCGCTTCAACTGCGACGGCTACGACGATGAAGAAGAACACGACAACAGCAACGACAATGATAACGACAACAACGATGAATATAACAGTGATGAGAAAAATTCATCTCAACAAGTGTACAGTGAATAACGACAAAGACTTTAAAAGGGACTCTAGTGAATAATTAGTGATAACGACGAGGAAAAAAAAATTGTGTCAGTTGAATTTACTAAGAAAAAATATTTATATGTAAAAAGCACTTTTTCCATAGTTTTATTAATAAAAAAAGACAGTTTTATAAAATATTGTATTTATTTCAAAAATCCATTGTACATATTTTACAGATATTCTTTCTCTATCCAAATCCTTAGAGATTTCACATTTGCGTTGGAGCAATTATATTTTGTGTCGCATGAATGATACGGACATTCACTATTCGCTGATATTTTCGGTAATTTTTGCAAAGATGGGCAGTCGAGTGATTCCATATCGATAATATTTGCTGATGATGAATCCATGAATCTTCTTAACCAAATGGTCTTCTCCAATCCCTTCACGTAAATAATGCGAGCGCTCTTCAAGACAGCTTGAATTATTGTTGTGGCAGCTTCGTATGGTATATCTCCAAAACTCCATCGCATTCCATGAAAATTGCGTTCCAACCAGGAATTCATTGCTTTATACTGCGCTGGTAGAGTCTTCCAGGGTACTGGCGGTTCGAAGAATAACGTAAATGGTTCAGAATTTACGTCACCGTTGAGCTCCACAAATGATATTTCCTTGAGCACAAATTCATTGACAGGTCTTTTGAACCCTTGAAGATCGACGATAAAGTCCATGGCACAACGGCGACTGATAGGAACAAATTCATTGCCTGAGATTTTATACCAATTTCTTCACCCCACCACTGATTGGATTATACTCAACTATACGATCATGTAGAATTAAACAATATGCAGACGTTTGAGCCGGAATATTATTTTTTAATTCAAATTCGAGACGAACATCCACAGGTCCGGACTTGAGAGAATCATTTTGCTTTGAACAGTCAATGACAACGAGAGGAGCATATTTTAGAAATGAAGATTTATCCAACCTCGGTTCCGCCTCATGATTATAATACGTAGATTGGAAGTTTGCGTACATCTCATAGAGCAAAGCATACTGATTTTGATCTATATTGAGGTTTAAATTTCCATAAGGATAACATTGCGAATTTAAATATAGTTTAACGTCGGTGACTTTGCAATGATCAAATTGACTCGCCTTCTTTGATTTCTTATTTTTTCGATCTGTTTGAAAGGCCAAAATGACGTATCGCGGTTTTTCCAACTGAGTGGAAGTCTTTACTGTCCACACGTGCTTAGAGGTGGCGGGGAGCAGCGGATATTCATACAATTCCCACGTTCGGAAACTCATGGAAATCGGCGAATCTTTAGCGATAAACTTTAAAAGTTGAATTTTGCGTTGATCGGAGATTGTCACATATGGTACAAGCCATTCAATTTTTTGCAATACAAGCTTGAATTCTTCCGCTGCTGTCCGCAGAACAGCATTATCATCAGTCTTTGATCTCGATAAAATCAACTCATGCTTCGCATTCACAACCATTTTTCTATAATCTTCGGCGAAACCTAGCAACAAACTCAGCGGTATACATTGATCAAAGTAGCCTGCTGCATTTACAATTTGATTTGTTTCTTCAACGTCAAGCCAACCTGCGTTTTCGAGCATGGAACTCTTACCCGGGCTCAGAGATGAATATCCCTTTATTAGACTTGTAAGCCCAACATTTTTATTTCGGTCAATTTCTATGGCATTTAACTCATATCGAATTTCGTCAAATAAATGACATATGGCATTATTGACAAGAGATGTGCCGAGAAGCGGTGTGCCATCACCTTTAGATAATTTTCCACATATATGTATAGAACGTTTACTAGGTTGTATGCACAAATCTTGATGTTGCACGGAAATACGTATCTCATCACTGTTATTAAAAGATGCCGATGCATACGGTTGGTGAGCATGGATCTCACAGTGTATTATTGATTCATCAAAGATAATAGGATTTTGAATATTTACTATTTCACCCTCCATTTTGTACAACAAATGCAGAGAGCGCAGAAGAAAAAATGTTTTATGCGTTTTTTCTACGAATTCGGAGACCCAAATTCTTCAAGAATAACACGTTCTGACGTGTTAGCACTTTGAGAGTTGGTCGACGACTGGCTGCTCTTGTCCATGATGATGTCTTATTATGATTATTATTATTATTATTATTATTATTGTGGGTTTGATTGAAAACTATGCCCATTATGATTTTATGTGCAGTCGAATAGTTATAACTTCACCACGAAAATGTACTAAATCCCCGTCTTGATCAACTATTCGAAGTTGTATATTGTCTATTGTTCTGCTCGTGATTGGTAGATAAATTACATGTGACGGAACTTCAATGATTTTATATCCAGGTGGTACGAAAGGAAAAATTCGTGAATCGTGTGGACTTTACGTCCGTTCATACATGCTCCTGCGGTTATGTTACACTCGACTCGTAGGGCATTCACTTTGAGAATGGCTACAGGGACATCAGATTCATGCGTTTTATTAGCTTCCAAGCGACGTGGAGTGAATCCCAACAGACGTCCAATGGAATCTTGAGGCATGAAATTGATATCACGATTACACTCTATTTCACTACGCAAAGTATTATTATTCGGTTTAATATTGATGATAATATTCTTTTTCGCCAACTCTGTTTGCAAGCACGTCTGAATATCCTCAATTTCATAGCTGCCAGTTGGAATAATTATTGTTTCATTACCCACGTAAAATTTATTATTACCATCATCTATATTCGGAATAGAATTAAAGGTTAGTAATTCCACGAGTCCGAGAGTATAATTTTTGTTGGGTGAAAGCTCAATAGGGGGAAAGTATTGCGCTTCAAGCACGGAGGATGTTCCAGATATAGTCAATGTAAAACTATCGTCCATGATGACGGTAAATTAACAACTGACTATAAATAATCATGATTTACTTTTATATTGTAACGTTTCGCGATTTCAATAAAATTTAATTTTATTGAAATCGCGAATTAGGATACTCGGAATCCTAAATTCAGAGTGATTTCCCCTATCGGGAAGCGACAGGGATCATGTGCTGGACCTGAGGATAATTCTATTGTGTTTTGGAGCGTTCTCAGAAATCATTCGGCTCGATCTTCGGAATAAGAAAATTAATTGCCTCCGGTCTTCGAGTCCGATTGAATTTATCATCACCGAACAGGGATGTTTGAGGAAGGAGAAAGGTAGACAGATCACGGTAGACATTTTTACGGTTGTGATTAATTGAGCTGGGCGTGCTCACGGAAGGACAAAAACGTGAATTAATCACAATTAACGGAGGACAATTAAAATACAGGTGTCGATGCGATATCGAGCCCTGTATTTACATTTAACGGGTGAGCCTGGGCTATGCTCAGAGATAGCGTGGTAGGCGGGCGCAATGCCGAGTACCACGCTACGAGCGTAGCTAGACTTAGGATTATGGGCACGTCTGTGCGGTAGGATTTTTAGATAATGAGTGAGTTGACGCTCGCTGCCTCCGATGATCGAGGCGTCGCGCGAAGCGAGGAGTGGGGAGAGCTCGAACACTCGGCTCCGCGACGAGATTCCCCGAATAGTGACGACTTTTCGGAGAAACTCGTCGGGGGTATAGCCGTTCCGTTACAATATAGTAAATATTTATCTTTACGGTTTAACTGTCGACAGAGAAACTTTAGACACAAATGACCGCATTCAATTGTATCGTACTCTTGATAACTCTTATAATTATAATTCACGTTACCAACACCAAAATATCTTAAAAGTTCGGATGGTGGTTGAAGATCACCAAAACTGTCAAAGTAAACGACTCTCTTTCCACTCTTTTTGTATGCAACCCAGTGTGTTCCAGACCCCGCATTGTCATCCAAATTAACAATAGCCGATTCACATCTCAAAGGTCCACTTTTTGACAATTTATCTCGCATAAAAACTCCCCGGAAATGGGGTATTTTCATAATTATTGCATACTTCAGCAGATCGACATCGGTTAAAGGTTGGCGCGGTAGCGTTATTTCACGTTTTTTGTCGCGATATGAAGACCCAGCCCCTGCTTGTATGGTTTCAGATGTAAACCTTTCCCCAAGCTAATGGCCTCCATCGTTTTATTATGCCGCTTACTTTCCTCCAACTCTCGTTTAGCAGCTTCAGCGGCATTTACAGCTTTGGCTATACTCGCCGCACCACCGGACAATGCACCAGCAGCGCTAAGACCGGCGAAAATTGGCACCAGGAATGGCAGGAAACCACCAATTTTACGTGGTACTGCAAGAATTCGAGGGGTGCGCAATTTACGTTTACCCCCACCACTCTTCACAACTGCTCGAGCCCCCTTTAGTGCTGACGTAATAGCTACTCGAGGATTAGTGCTATGAGTCATCGTTTTCTTAGCAGCACCGATAACTTTTTTCCAGCTATCACTGTTGCCCTCGGTGTTGCCTAACCCTCGTAAAGGGGGGCGGGTAACTCGGTTGAGCTGCCAACCGAGCGCGTCTCCGGGTGGCGGATAGGAGGGGCCAGGGTCTCGGGGACCTCTGCGGTCGCGTGGACTGGGGCGTCGTAAGATGACCAGAACACAAGACGGGAGCTCTTCTGGGTCTGGTCTGCGGGTGCTATACGTGAACCCGGCGGGATAAAATCCGTCTTGGGGGAACTAAGGCCCTGCCGCGGACCACCTCCCCAATCCCACGGTGTAAGCTATCGTGCCAACGGGATGCATGGCACTAGGGGAGTAGTGTCGCGTACGATGCCCTTTGGGTACCAGGCGCCCCCCAATTGTATACAGCCTTACCCCCCTAAGCAGGCTCGGGGGGGGGGGGGCGGACCTCTTTTCCTCGCAACTCGTGGGACTTAATGTGGTGCTTTAGTCACAATATTGAGCCCATGGAGGAGGTGGAGGCCCCGGAAGGGGACACCGCACCCTCTAACGACGCAGACGGCATGACTGCGGAGCCCACCTGGGGCGAAGGGGTTTCGGCCCTTATGAACCAGGAGGGCATCCATTGCATGACCTCTGAGTTTTCCGAGAAGGAAGAGGGATCAGCGCAAGCCGGTCCTACTGACTCCTCAATCAGCAGGCTGAAGAAGGGACGCAGCGGGGCGGCGAGGAGGAGGGCACGCAAGGCCAAACTGGCGGCGCAGGGCTCGTCCTCGGAGCAGCCTAGCAGCGACACCACGGAAGCCTCGCTCAACTATCTGTGAACCTGGGCACGTCTGCGGTACCTACGACTGCGGGACGGACCAAGGTTTCGCAGATTAACTTGCAGCACTGCAAAGCGGCCACGGCTCTTCTGAGCCGGGTCCTTGACAGGCTGTAAGTAGACATATCTCTGATACAAGAACCCTGGATACACAGGGGACTAGTAAAAGGGATAAGTACAGATTCAGGATCACTGATCTACGATAGCGCAGAACCGGGTCCGAGGGCCTGTCTCTTCATCAATAAGAGACATGGTGCCCTCAAGTTGAACCGATTCTGCACCAGAGACCTTGCAGCAGCTACCATCAGGATTCGCGTGGGAGGAGTAATAACCGAGCTGGTAATAGCCTCGGCGTACCTCCCGTACGACTCTGAGGACCCTCCCCCTACGAGGGAACTCAGAGAACTGGTGTACTACTGTAAAAACAAGGGGCTGAACTTACTGGTGGGGTGCGATGCTAACTCGCACCACATCATATGGGGCAGCTCCAACACAAATGAGAGGGGTACTGCTCTTCTAGAGTATCTCTCTACAACGGATCTTGAGATTCTGAACAGAGGATCCAAGCCCACTTTTGTCACCTCACGTAGACAGGAGGTGATTGACATAACGATGGGCTCACCAAGAGTGGCCCAAACGATAACAAACTGGCAGGTTAGTGAAGAGGACACTCTTTCGGACCACCGGTTGATAACCTTCGAATTGGCAGGGAGTGATAGCCAGATCCCGACGGAGACCTACAGGAACCCTAGGACCGCGGACTGGCCAAGCTTCCAAGCAGGGCTAAGAAGCAGGCTCGGGGACACCGGTGGGTGGCCGCGGACGGAGGGCGCGATCGAGCGGGAGGCAGATCTACTGCAGACCGCCCTGGTCGGGTCCTTCGAGGCTGCATGCCCGCTAAGGAGAAGGAAAACTAGCAAAAAGGTGGCCTGGTGGAGCGGTGAGCTGAACCAGTTCCGCTCCCGCTCCCGTAGGCTGCTAAACAGAGCCCTGAGGACAAAAACGGACAACGACTGGGACGCCTACAGGATGGCCCAGAGAGAGTATAAGAAGCTCGTAAAGAAGTCCAAAGAAGCGGCCTGGAGGGGATTCTGCGGGGAGATCGAGGCCCTACCTTTAGTGGCCAGGCTCCGCAAAGTGTTTGCATCAGGCCCGCAAAACAAACTCGAGGGACTCACACTGCCTGATGGCGGGACAACTGAGAACCACGAGGAAGTACTGGCGCACCTTTTTGAGGTACATTTCCCGGGTTCGGAACTTACGGACCGGGGACAGCCTCAAGGGGAGGCGCCCTCAATCAAAAAACCGGGTGATTGGGTGACGGCAGCCAAGGTTGTCACACCGAGCAGGATAGACTGGGCGATTAAGACTTTTGACCGGTACAAAAGTCCAGGGGTGGATGGGATTTTCCCCGCCCTCCTACAAGAGGGAGGGGAGCCTCTCATCAAGCGCCTGAACCGTATCTTTCGGTCCTGTTTGGCACTAAGATACGTGCCTAAAGCTTGGCGTGAGGTCAGGGTAGTTTTTATCCCAAAGTCGGGTAAAAGCAGCTATGACCAGGCCAAGTCATTCAGACCGATCAGCCTGACGTCTTTCCTCCTTAAAACGCTGGAGAGACTGGTTGATAGGTACATTAGAGAGGGAGCACTGGTTGATAGACCGGTGCAAACCTCACAGCACGCCTACCAGGCCGGCAAGTCTGTCGAGACCGCCCTCCACTGTATTGTTAAAGATATAGAGAGGACGCTCGGCAGGAAGGAGTCGGCCCTATGCGTGTTCTTGGACGTCGAAGGAGCGTTTGACAACACCTCCTTCGACGCCATATGCGAGGCTGCAAGGGAATTCAGGGTAGATGAGTCTATCATCGAATGGATACACCTAATGCTTCGCACAAAAACGGTTACCGCAGGGCTCAGAGGGTCAACCGCGAGGGCGCACGTTAAGCGGGGCTGTCCGCAGGGGGGGGGGGGGTACTATCCCCCCTCCTGTGGACAATGGTCGTTGACGGGCTACTGGCGGCGCTCGATGGGCTCAGGGTAAACGTGTTATGCTGATGACATTATGATAATGGTCAGAGGCTCCCACTCAGCAGAGGTGACGTGGAGAATGCAGCGCGCACTCCACCTCATGCAAGAATGGTGCATCTCCAAGTCGCTGAGGGTTAACCCGAGCAAGACGGAGATGATGCTATTTACACGGAGGAGAGGTTTTCAACCAAAACCCCCCTACATATTTGGAACTGAGCTGCAATACTCCTCGGACGTACGTTACCTAGGCGTCACCCTGGATAGCACGCTCAGCTGGAAAAGCCACATCGCCAGACAGGCTACGAAAGCCACTGCCACTTTCTGGGCCTGTAGGCGAATGTTTGGACAAACATGGGGCTTAAAACCGGAAATGGTCAAGTGGATATACACGGCCATCCTGGTTCCCCAAATAACGTACGCTTCCCTGGTGTGGTGGCCCGCTTTGCAGAAGGCCACCAACAGGAAGACACTGGATAAAATTTATAGATTAGTGGGCCTTGGAATCACGGGGGCGATGAGAACGACCCCGACCTTGGCCATGGGGGCCCTTTTGAACATGGCGCCCCCTCACATCTTAGTCGAGGCTAACGCCAAAAATGCTGCGTTACGCCTACACTTCTGTGGTAAGTGGAAGAGGGCAGAGGCGGGCCACGCGTCACTACTGCAGCGCGATGGGGACCTTGAAGGGATCCTAGCGCGAGGAGGGGATTGCTGTGACCGCTTCCACCAATTCGACGACAATTACCAAGTCCTCTATCCCAGTAGGCAGGAATGGATGGAGGAACAAGACAAACTTCTGTCTCCTGGTGGGCTCGTCTGGTACACAGATGGATCCAAAACAGGAACAGGATCAGGAGCGGGAATATGGAGCAGTGGACCCAAAACAAGGATATCCTTGGCGCTGGGAGACACAGCCTCGGTGCTCCAAGCAGAGGTGTACGCCATCTGGACCTGTGCCAGGCTCATCCTGGACAAGGGATACAGTGGCAAGCACATATATATATGTAGTGACAGTCGGGCAGCGATCGGGGCACTCCACCATGTGGTGAAGAAGTCCGGATTGGTGCTTGACTGCAATGCGCTGTTGTCGCAGGTTGCCTGCAGCAACAAAGTAAAAGTTCTATGGGTGCCTGGACATGTGGGCATCCAGGGAAACGAAGAGGCGAATATTCTTGCCAGGGCCGGGGCTACGGTTACTGATCCGGCAAGGATTTGCCATGTCCCAATTGCCATGGATCATATTAAGACCCTGTCGAAACAGTGGGTGGAGGGACGATTTGCGGACCTCTGGCTACGGACAGAAGGCATGGGACACTCGAGGGCCTTGTTTAAAGGTCCCTCGGGCAAGCTAGGCTCTGTATTAATTGGCCTAGACAGATATCAGCTCAAGGCTGTAGTGGGCCTTGTCACTGGACATTGGCACACAGGGAAGCATCTAAGACGACTGGGGCTAACTGAAGAACCATTCTGTCCGAGATGTACGGAGGAGGAAGAAACACCCCTCCACGTGATTACGAGATGCAGGGCGCTGGAGGACATTCGCAGGAATGTACTTGGGGCGCCCGTACTCGAATCTCTGGACCTTGAGGAGGTTGGGGTGCGCACCCTCCTGCACTTTGCAAAGGAGGCTCGCCTAACCGACTATCCTACATAATCGGATACCCTCCCGTGAATGGGCACGAGCACAATGGTCCGTATAGGACTGAGCGCTCGGAAATTTTACATTACATACATACCACTGTTGCCATTGTTATGCTTCGCCTTCTTCTTCTTCTGCTTCAACCCCATACCGAATTTTCTTTTAGCTTTCATGATGTTTGTCACAGCCCAAGCACTCGCTTTCTCTCCAATGCTAGCGTCTTTAGCCGAGACGCGTTTCCAAGCTTCTTCAGCTAGAACTTTATCCGCAGTACTTCTAGCTTCAAGATTTTCACGATTTTTCTGGTCCACAGTACTGATATCCCGGTAGATGCAACTCAACGGGGAGTTTATTAATCAGAGTGTTAACCAAACCTTTACCACACTTTTTCTTCACACAGCTACTACTGCGATGCATGATCGTACCCGCTGGAAGGCGAATGCCCAACTGCCGAATGATTTGTATAAAACGCCATTTTATAGTGTTTATCCAATTAGTCGTGCATAAGATGGGCTCGGAGAAAGGGGCGATCCGTCAAGGGGGGCTGCCCGTAATAAATTTCGATAAATTTACGCGAGGGGGGAAAAAGCAAAAACGTCATGGACATTTCTTGCCAGATAGTATTCGTGCAGTATTTTGTGGACCGTCGAATTGTGGTAAAACCAATGCTCTGCTCACTCTAATAACACATCCGAATGGTTTGAGGTTTGAGAATGTCTATGTTTATTCAAAATATCTCGCGCAACCAAAATATACATTGCTCGAGCGATTACTCAAACCCATAAATGGAATTGAATATTTCCCCTTCAATGAGCATGAACAAGTGGTGACACCTTGCGATGCACGTCCAAACTCAATATTTATATTTGATGATGTGGCATGTGAAAAACAGGATAATATCAGAGCCTACTTTTCCATGGGGAGACATGAAATTGTCGATTGTTTTTATCTCTGTCAGGCGTATGCTCGTATCCCCAAACATCTCGTACGTGATAATGCAAATTTTATAGTGCTATTTAAGCAGGATGATATGAATCTTAAACATGTTTACAATGATCATGTTAATACGGATATGTCTTACATGCAGTTTAAGCAAATGTGTTCAGACTGTTGGAATTCGTCGAAATATGGATTTATTACGATTGACAAGGATAGTGAAGTGAATGAGGGTAGATATAGAAGTGGTTTTGATTCATTTCTCAACATAAACAAGTGAGATAAATAATCCATCATTTGACAGGGAGAAGTAGTATCATCGTTGACTCGGTGTCGCTAACATGAAGGGGGAAAAACTTTTGAGCGAAAAAGATGTGTTGCGTCAAATTGTGAAGGCGAGCGATGCTATTCGACGAAAACATCGCATGATAAAGACGGGTAAAGATAACGCTGAACAGGCAATGCAAAATGTATTTAAACCAATAGTCTCACCATTGGAGAAATTGGTATTACATCAGAATGAGGCTCCAGAAGTCAAACGTGAGAAAATAAGTGTAAAGAAGGAGGAGAAAGAAGAAGAAGAAGAAGGAGCAGGTAGCGAGGAATTCGATTTCAATAATGATTCAACATTAAACTCAACATTAAAAGATTACTCTTTTAAGTCGGCGCATAGCGGTGATACTGACAGAGATGATGACGATGATGGCATTGAGAAAGATAATATATTATATCAAAATGTTGATGAATTGATAAACGAGTATCTTCAGTTATTACGATCGAATAAAAAGACGAGTTTAGATATTTCTTTTGGTGTACGCATGTTCAGCAATGATACGCTCATGATTGGTGATTCTCCAATAACTTTTGACTCTCAGTACATTCACGTGCAAAATAAGAAATATCCAAAAACTGCCGGATTAGTGGAGCTATTGTTCAAAAAAGTGCCTAATGTGGAGGCTCTTACATCGAATGATTTGCAAAATTATGAGAATATTGTTATTGCCACGAATGCTCGTAAAAAATTCTATAAAACTGATGGTGATATACGAATGGATAATAGTTGGAAATTTAAAACTTATATCGCAAAAGTATTGGATCGTCCTACGCGCATGGGCAAAGGCGTAGCAGCGTATAAGGTGGCTCGAAAAGATACAAAATTCGACTATATTTATTGGGATGATCCCAACGAGCTGGTAGATCGTCTACGTCTACTTGTTGCATCTCAAGCCGCGGGCAATACATCTCATTCAAATGAAATTATATCAATTGTTGAGGAATTACGAGAGGCTAAGATCATTTATTAAAAACACGCGCATCATTGAAATTTTGCTCATTTGCACGATGAGTGTCGATGTGTTTGGACGACAGTTGGATAAGGGTGTGGTTGTGAATAATCGTGGTCCTCCCGGTAGACCTGGAATTGGATTTAAGACTACAACGGATGGTCATTACGATTTGGAGCACAAACGATTGTGTAACGTTGCCAATCCCGAAGAACCGAATGATGTCATTACGTTAAATGTGTTGCGTCAGAAAAGTCGGAGCATTATAAAAAGTTTGCGTAAAGAAACGAATGATAGTAATTTACTTTAATTCAAGGTCTTCAAACTACAATAAATGATATAACAAATACCCTTAAGGCCGATATTGAAACTCTCAAAAATTTGGGGATACGTAATTCAAAGAGTATTTTTCAACTGGATGCACGGCTGAATAACCTAGAAAAAAATGAACGGGAAAAAGGAGACTCTGGTGCGAGAGCTTCATAAAACCGCTCGACGAAATTATCCTCGTCGACATGTGGATATTCGAGGTATCGATGAGACGTGGCAGGCCGACCTTGTGGATATGTCATCATATGCGAATAAAAATTCGAACCACAAATTCCTCCTCACCATTATCGACATTTTCTCCAAATTTGCATGGGCCGTTCCGCTGAAAAGTAAGGCTGGGAAAGATACATCGAAAGCCATGAAATCCATTCTCGCGAAGGGGCGTGTACCTAAAAACCTACACGTCGATCGCGGGAAAGAATTTTACAATTCGGAATTCAAAGCTGTAATGAAAGACAATAAAATCCACATGTTTTCAACGTATAGCAATTTAAAAGCATCTATTTGTGAACGCTTTAATCGCGCATTAAAAAACAAAATGTGGCTGCAATTTAGTCTTCGTGGAAATTATAAGTGGATCGATATTCTTGATGATTTAATACTGGAATATAATAATACTGTTCATCGCACGATTAAGATGAAACCGAAAGATGTGAATACGAAAAATGAGAAATCATTGCTGCGGAATATTTTCATGAGATTGAACACTCAATCGAAAAAGAAACATAAATTCAAACTCGGTGATAGAGTTCGAATAAGTAAATATAAAAATATTTTCGCTAAAGGATATACACCAAATTGGACAACGGAAATTTTTACGATTAGCCAAGTCATTCATACAAATCCCATAACGTATAAACTGACTGACTATCGAAATGAATCTATTGCCGGCGGATTCTATGAACATGAACTTTTAAAAGTAAAATATCCCGATATTTATTTGGTAGAAAAAGTTCTGAAAAAACGGGGCAACAAATGTTTGGTGAAATGGTTGGGTTTTGAAAATACCCACAATAGTTGGATTGACAAATCCGAATTGTAAGTCCACCCAAGCCGAGATTCCCACCGCTGCCACCGTCGCTCCGAAATTGTTCACCCCATCGCTGCTGCTGCCATCACCACCGCCAACGCCACCAACATGGAGAGAGACGAAGAATCGAGCAGGTTGGGGTCAAACGACACACCCAAGCCGAGGCTTCCACCGCTGCCACCGTCGCTGCCACCGTTACCGACACCGCCAGCCGTCTCTCATCAGGAACATCTCAATGTTCTGAGAGAGAGAGAGAGAGAGAGAGAGAGAGAGAGGGAGATAGGGAACGCATTGCTCGCGAATGTTGGAAGGTTTTTTAGTAAACAATTTTTTTTATTTTTTTTATTTATTTTGAATTTTTTTGTGAAATTTTTTTTGTGTAAAAAATACAAATTTATTACTAATAATACATATAATATAAAAAACATTAATAAAGAGCTTAAATCTAACACATATAATATTAATTAAAATGATTAGCCTATAAAAAATATAAAAAAATAAAAATAAAAAGCTTAAATCTAATACTCAATTTAAGGGGAGGCAGAGCTGCCGGAGTCGGAGCTGTCAAGGCTGTTCACCTCCGTTGACTGCAGCTCTATGTTATACGCCTGCGCCATTTGCACGCGTGGGGACAGATTTTCGAAAGCACACGACATTATGCCTGAAACATAACAATTAAACGTATATACAGG
>OZ010634.1:6308566-6379460 GCA_963932165.1 Pimpla rufipes
AATTTCATATGTAGCAGGGCTGTATGTTATTTTTCGAAAAATTCGTAATTCAATCAAATGCGAACCGCTTTACCCATTTTCTTTAAATTCAATACCATACAATATTAAACGTATCTCCAGTTATGAAGAACTATTTAATGAAATCGACGAACTTTTACGAATATTAGATCGACCGCGTCCTTTTTTTCAACAAATTAAAAACTACATCAAATCTTAACTACTATATATTAGGGTAGCCCGAATTTCAGCTATATTTTTTTAATTTTTCGTCTCTCCCAATAAAATTGTTGTTTTCAGTGAAAAAGGGTTCCGTTCCGGACTGACATCGCGCAACACGCGTGTCACGAGCCTCCCGGTTATTTTTGTTTTTTTGGGTGTATACAGTGTAGTTCAACGTTGGTTTTTGCATTGAGGCTGTTGCGCTCGCCAAGCAGTACAATAATTAACAAAATTCAGTGTCCTGAACAGTCTCCGTAGCCCCTCAAAGTGAAGAGTTATTCATAATCTCTGCGAATCAAGGTTAGGATTCACTCGATCACCTGCAATGGAGAAGACCAATAATATCGGTCTCACTCAGTGTGTCGAGCAGGCATCTACCTCCTCGACTGACGAGAGTAATATCGCCGAAAATATTACACGGAACCCCAACTTGTTGATCAACGATACGAGTGACAGCCAAGGACCAGAGACAACAGTCGTTACAGGAGAGTCTGCTCGAGCTGACTACACTCCCGAAGTTTTCCTTACTCCGTTAACCCGCAACGAATCGACGGAGTCGAGAAGAGTGGGGCGGCCGACTAAAGCCGAGTCGCTGCGTTTCAGAGGGAGGAGCGGGTCTGCAGGCAACTGCATTGAATTGATGAAACGAAAGCGAGCTGAGATTGAACAAGGAATAATGGAGAAATACATGACAGAGTCACCATTTAAAAAAAGTTATAGAATCAAGCGCTCACCGGAGAAACCGTTGGATCTGCTCACCGATGGCTCCGACAACACATCACCGACTCCGCACACGGACACGGACGCGATTGTAAACACTTGCGCTCCGAGATCGCTGAGCCCAACAAGTGCAAACAATAACTCGGTAGCTATACCTATGCCTCCTCTGCTCCCCGCTGCTGACGTACCGAAAGCGACAGCTGACTCGATGCCTGATTTCTTGAGCTGTATTATGAAGGAATTAACTGCCATGTGTGCTGAGAATAACGCCAACGCCGAGAAAATCGAACGAAAATTTGCTGAAGCTTCCGCAAAGAATACGCAACAGTTTAATCAGTTCAAAGCGGAAATTCGCGCGGAAGTCAATAAAAGTGCGGCAAATTTTGACAACTCTCTGAAAAGTCTAGAAGCAAAATTTGTCAACAGAATGGCAGCCCTCGACAAAAAAATCGAGGAAAGTTCCCAACGGGACGAGATCATTGCTCTCATCGATAGGGTCTCCCTCTTAGAAAATAGACCTGCAGGGACGAGTGGTGGTAATAGCGATGAGGTCTCAAGGCTCGAGAAAAGACTAGAGGGGCAGGAAAGAGCGATGAAAAGTAACAACGTAATCATCAAGGGTCTCGAGCGAGACGACTACAATATTCAGGATCGAGTGGAAAACTTTCTGCATCAGGAATTCGGGGTGGTTAATGTTGTTGCCGACGTTAGGGAAATTGGAGCGAATTCTAATATGCTCGCGGTTACTCTTCGCAGGCGCGCTATAAAAGAAGACATTATGCGGCAAAAATTCAAGCTCGGAAGCAGAAAAGTTTACATCGAACACGATCTTACGTCCTCTGAATTAGAGGTGTACAAAATAATTAAGAAAAAAGCCAAGGAGCTCAGGGACACCGGCAAGAAAGTGAAGATCTCGTACAGAAAGTTGTGCGTCGACGGGGAATGGCTGTTCTGGGACCGAAATAAAAAACAACTGGATCATCGTCGGGAGAGGGCGGCATCCGCTGCACCGCGCTTCAGGGAGCAACCTCCGCCAAAAAACTAGAATCCGTCCGTATAGTATTTTGGAACGTCCAAGGCCTCAACAACATAAACAACAACAATGCTTCGCTAGAAGACTTCGACGTGGGATGTCTGTACGAGACCTGGAGCGAGTGGGACCAAAGCAAGGCGCTGCCTGGATACCTGGAGAATCGTTACAGCATTTGGGCACCAGCGACGAGACAGAGTGCAGTCGGGCGAGCCAGCGGAGGACTAGTGATTGTAGTGAAAAAAGAGCTAAAGGCTGAATTAATAGACATTTCGCATTGGTGGTGTTGTATAAGGATTTCAGGCGAGTCTTGGCACGCTATAATCGCTGCTTTTTATTTTAGTCCCGCGCTAGATCTGTCGGTTCTACTTGAGATGCTCCAGCCTACTTTAGACGATATTCTCGCAAGATTTCCGGACGATGTTATAATTCTCGGGGGTGATTTTAATGCTCGAGTTAGTTCAAATGATGAGCTACCCCAAGACATTTTAGAAACAATCTTTGAAGATACGAGTCTCTACAAAAATAGAACGTCCTTCGATACTGCTGTAAATGAGAGAGGCCCGCTCCTTGTTAATTTTATGGCCGAAAATGGATTTATCTTGCTAAATGGACGTACCGAAGGTGACAGACCGGCTCATTTTACATACAGTAGTTTTAACGGCTCAAGCACGGTGGACTTAGTTTGGATCACCGCCCCAAAACTAGAACATGTCAAAGACCTCCGGGTAGGAGAAGAACTCATGGGCTCCGATCACTTCCCGGTTATCCTTGAGCTTTACGACGAAAGTAGTATACCGAACGAGTCCAACGTGTCTGCGGCAGCCGGCTCAGGCCGAAAAAGCCATCTAAAATGGAGCGACGAATATATCGAAGTATTCCAACGTAGTTTATCTCTGTCCCCAAGAATTTTTGCGAATTTTGCCACTACGTCTGTCAATGAATTAAATGAAAACTTAAGTAAAGCGATCTCAGAGGCGGCGTGCTCGGCAGGAATGTCCAAAGTAATCTCAGAGTCTCATTCAAATTGGGTAAACAAAATCTGGTTCGATAAAGTCTGCAATGCAGCGAGGCGAGACTTAATTAATCTATTAAAAACCACAAAAAACTCGAATTATCAAAACGACATTCTTAAGATCTTTTTGCAGCAAAGAAAAGAGTATAAACAATTATTGAAATCGAAAAAAAGGCAGCACTTGCAAGAGCGCATCGACAAATTCGCCAACGTAAAAAACCCTAAGCTCTTCTGGAGTGTGATCAAAAGCTGCAGGTCAAGACCAAGGCAATTAGGTTCACCATCTCTGGACATATGGAACGAATTTTTGGGCGACACGTATCCTTCGCGTGTCGTGCACGATTTATCCTTCAGCGACGCGTATAACCCTCGTTTGGATCACCACATCACTCCAGAAGAGCTTATGAATAGTGTTTCAAAGCTCAAAAACGGCAAAGCGACGGGGGTCGACAACATTGGTGCGGAGTTTTATAAAGCCTTACCGACGGAATGGATGCACTATCTTTTAGGGATGTTTAACAAAATCTTGGTTACCGAACAGCTACCGAGTATCTGGTCAAAGGTCATCCTCTGTATGCTACATAAAAAAGGAATCACATCCGACCCGCTTAATTATCGTTCAATTGCGCTGGTTAACATCGTGACGAAGATCTTTACGCAAATAATAAACGATAGGCTCGTGAAATGGGCTACAGACGTTGACCTTTTACCGGAGGAACAAGCGGGCTTCAGAAAAGGTAGAGGTGTGATGGACAACCTTTTCACCCTACAAACGGCGATACACCTTCGCTTACGGCAAAAAGGAGGCAAAGCATATGTGCTATTTGTTGATTTCAGGAGAGCCTTCGACTCCGTCCCACAGCTCAAACTGTGGGAAAAATTACACAAACTTGGCGTCAGCCCAAAAATTATTAGAATATTAAAAAATATTTATGATGTCGCCACCCTTCAAATAAAAACAAAAAATGGCCTCTCGAATGAGGCTGACGTAAGCGAGGGTGTTTTGCAAGGAGAAGTGCTGAGCCCTCTCTTGTTCATAATGTATCTCTCTGATATGTGTTCGTACTTCCGTGCGAAAAATTGCAGGGGAATAGATATAAACGGCGTTGTCGACGTGCTAATGTTATTATACGCGGACGATTTGGCTATCTTGGCACATTCCTCAGCTGACCTAAGAGCAAAATTGCGAATACTAGCCAGTTATTGTGATGAGAACGGTTTGACGGTTAATACGCAAAAAACACAAATTATGGTGTTCAGAGCGGGCGGAAGGCTGGGGAATGATTGCAAAAATGTCCGTTACAAGGATAACGTTGTCGAAGTAGTGAAAAGCTATACATATCTTGGAGTCCCCTTCTCCAGTTCCTCGCTGGGTTTAGTTGCTGCTAACGCGGCTGTGAAAAAAGCCAAGATTGCCACATCGTCTTCACTCTCTATCCTTGCTGCGGCCAAGGGCGACTCGTGGGAGGGGATACTCAAAGTCTTCAACTGTATGGTGGCTTCTACTCTATTATATACTGCGCCTATCTGGGGGCTGAGATACACCGGGGTGCTGGAAAAGGCGCAACTCGATTTCTTCAAGAGACTTTTACACGTGCCTAGGTGCACCGCAGGGTACGCTTTACGCTTAGAGTTGGGCATCGACAACGTGGCCTTAGCTGTGATCAAACTGACGTTTGGCTGGATTATTAAGATGCTTGAAATGGAGGACCACAGGCTCCCAAAAATCTGTTTTCTGCGATTGGTCCACCTGTCGGCCGCCCGCCCCGCACCCGAGAACAACTGGATTTTGCAGTTCAAAAATGCTCTTGGCACGTCAAATTGTGAGCACTTATGGAGTAATCTCACGAGTCAATACTGGTCACAACAAAAAGAATCCGTTCTACGCGCGGTTGAATTAAGATATAAGCAGGACGACGTGCAAAAGTATGCTGCTTCAAGTTCGCTTCAGTTTGTATTGCCGAGAACGATCACAGATAATTATTGGAGCTTTTATCCTCGTAGAATAGAGATAAACTTCGTCAGAGCTAAAGCGCAAATCAGACTGGCGTCCTTGCACACCAGTAGGTTTATAATCAGCGGAGCTATACACCAAGTTGACCCCTCGAACATTTGCACCCTTTGCAATATCCATGAAAATGAGACGTTTCACCACATGTTTGTAAACTGCCCTATCTACGCTCCGATCAGAAATCATTATTTAGTCCCCAAATTTAGTCAGAACTTAAGCCAGGAGGAGAACATTAAGTCTATACTTGGCTCCAACGATGTTGACATCCTTAAATCGATTTATTACTTTCTGGCGAACTGTTTTAAAATTCGGGCATCATTGTTAAATATCTAAGTCTTAATTTGGCGTCTTAATTTGGCAATCTTAAGTTTATCCTTGTGCTCAAATTTCTATCTGTTACTCCCGAGAAAAAAAGAAAAAAAAAATCATATTTTTTGTACTAAAGGAATAACTTTGTAAACTATTGTAAAAAATCTTTGTATTATATGGAACCTCGGCATTCTGAGCCTACGCGCTCGAACATATGCCTAATAAACATTATTATTATTATATTTTCAGTGAAAAAACAATTCACATGAAAAATGGAGATTGTAAAAAATTATTTGGAGGTTGCTCAGCAATATTTGCAATTTTTCAAAACAATTTTTTTTCTAGCCCATTTTTCTCGACGTTTTACGTGATTCTAAGCATACTGTCATGAAAATCTCAAAAAATATCGTGACAACAAAGCTTCCTCTATGAGGAAGCAAAACGATGATATTGTTGATTTTTTGTGAGAAATTAAAAATGACTTACCATGCTCGTTTAGAATCGGCATCAGGATCGCAACCTCCTGCCAATTCATCCGATTTATTTGTGTTCATGGCTTCATCTAGCAGCCCCTGATGATTGAGCAGGCCCTTTTTAAACGTCGCGCTGATGTCCAACTGCCTTGCTGCCATCATCATTCCGCGTGCTTTCCGTAGCACAACCTCCTCAGGTAACCGACGCAATTCACTAATTCGTCGTTCACTCCAGAAGAATCGCAAAAACGAACACCGCCTAATCAAAAACATCGCTAGGATGTGCACGTGGCAGTAGAGAGAACTCATTTTTCGATGGTGATGATGATGATGATGCTGCTGGTTTGACGAGAAAATTTCGACTGACTGAGAATCATCCCCAAATAGGCTAATTTTCGGCTGAAGTCGGAAAAGTTGAGGTGGGGAGGACGCTGATTTTTTCTCGTAAGGAGACGAAAAATAAAACAGACGGTTTGCAGACGCGCGACAGGGTTCCTAAGTGGCGTTATGTCGTGAAAATTTTCTCGAGCCATTGAAGAGCTATAAATGATGGCCAATACTTACCACGTGCGACGCTGGTTGACGCTGAAGCGTTTCAAGTGGGTTGAGCACCATTCGCTTTCTCGCTCTATTGTGTTCTTCTTTTTCTTCTTCTTCTTATGTTTCACTCTTTGCTTTTTCCGCGTCGTAGAAAGTAAAAAGCATACATCTTTTTCTCTCTAGCGAGAAGGGTGGTCACCCCGCACATGGCTGGTAGAAAGTTCTTTCTTTTGTTTGGAAGGCATGCAAGGAACGCACTGTTAGCGAAGCGTGGGAAGGTTGCGGTAAACAAGATTTTCTTTTATTTTTCTCTCCCGACGAAAAAAATATTTATTTCAAGAGACAATTAGTGAATAATAAAATATATATACAATATACATACAATATGATTACATAAAAATGTACATATGTACCCACATTATTTTACATAGTTACAATCCACATAGCATAGTGCATAGTATAGTACTACGCACACGCACACGCACACGCACACGCACACGCACACGCACACACACACGCACACGCACACGCACACACGCGCGCGCGCATTAATTTACGCGTTGGGCCGTCGGTAGCCCCAGGGTACCGTATCCGTGGAGCCAGCGGAGAGCATTCTTTTGTCGTCGTTCCAACTGAGGGCCAATTTTTGCTGACTTACAGTTTCGACGACGTGTTTGCGACTATGAATGATCCGCTGCTCCCTTACCATGTTCTCTCGCTCGAACAAACAGCTCTTATAATCTGGGAATGTGATCGTTTTTAAGGATGCCCGAATCCCTTTCGCCCTCTTTTTCTCCTTATCGTCACCGTGAATTTTGAACGAATACAATTTGGCTCGTAGGCCAACAAATTCCTCCATAATTGCACCATTGTTCTCGTCCTTCATCAACCCGAGAACTTTTTTATTTGCCAACGGTATACCGTAGGGATTGTTGGGTGCGTAATCTGATGTGTCAAATTTGTCCAAATCTCATTTTATTACGTCAAACATATCGGGGACTGATGTGATAGATTAAACTGTCCGTGTCTGTATACAAAAGTTTCGCCCTTTCATCGAATTTCGCCTTCATATAATTATAATGGAAATCATAAATATATATTTTCGATAAATCGAGAATTGCGAAACCTGCATATATAGGCTTGACAAATTTAACTCTGACTTTTTTCAATTCGATTATGACCATATCAATATCGAATTCAGTGCAGCTGTGGAAAGTCGGCTTTGCTATAAGGGCCCTCGCGCCATATGCCCCGTCCCACTTGGTCACGAGTTTGACTTCACGATGACGTCTCACGTTCTCCATCGTTTTACCGAATACCGCATTATTCATTAATTTTAAGAAATTCTTCTCAAATTCATTTGTTGATTTTTTACATAGTTCGGTATTCAAATCTATATATTTTTTCAGCCATGTATCCTGTTTAAATTGCAATACGCGATGAATATTCGTTATTTTCAGTCCCAGGCGGAGACACTGTTGCAAATTTCGATAATGAATAATATATCGGTTTTTCGGCAATAACGTTGTCGTGAGTTTTGTTTGCGTAGATCCGGGAGGGATAAAATGCTCCGGGCAGAGAGGATCTTTGTGTAGAAAAATTCGAAATTCAATCAAATGCGAACCGTTTTACCCATTTTCTTTAAATTCAATACCATACAATATTAAACGTATCTCCAGTTATGAAGAACTATTTAATGAAATCGACGAACTTTTACGAATATTAGATCGACCGCGTCCTTTTTTTCAACAAATTAAAAACTACATCAAATCTTAACTACTATATATTAGGGTAGCCCGAATTTCAGCTATATTTTTTAATTTTTCGTCTCTCCCAATAAAATTGTTGTTTTCAGTGAAAAAACAATTCACATGAAAAATGGAGATTGTAAAAAATTATTTGGAGGTTGCTTGCGTAGATCCGGGAGGGATAAAATGCTCCGGGCAGAGAGGATCTTTGTGTAGTTCGTGAATTTCTATCGGATAGTCGAGATCAACCTCAAAAATGTATCCAGTCGCATTATCCTCCGGAATCGACTCAATGTCAACTGTGCCATTTTGTACCCATTCAAAGGAGCCGTATGGCAAAGCTTGACTCATCGCTGCACCGTATAAGTTATTCACATCGAAATACATCAAATATGACTCGTCTTCAGCGCTGTTAAAATCAGAGCCCATGTACTTATTGTTCGCCTTTGCGTAACGATTCGAACATTGCGTCACACCACCTCGAATGCCTCGCTCGATAAATAGCAACATATCAACGTCGGTGATAAGCTGAAGTTCGATACTCGTACACTTAAGCATAGCATCGAACGCTAGTCCGGGTGCTGTGTAATAATGCAGCGGATCGAGATTGTACGTGTTGCGACAATTGCTTCGAAAATTTTCAAAGATATCTGCAAGCAGCAACACGTCGGTTTTCAGATACAAGTCAGAGTATTCCCCTAAGTTTTTTATGTTAAATGTCGTCCAGACGTCAGTTGCGTGTGTGTAGTCCTCGTCGGTAATATTCTAGTTGTATAATTTTGAATAACATTTTTTTTCTGGGTACCTGAGTCTCATCGAGTCTTGTCCAACTGTCGAGATAGTCGTATGGGAAGACTCCTTTTCTCGTCAATAAATCCAATTCCACTGCATTATTACAATGTTGCCCTGTTATCACCTTATCCCCGATATTGAGGTATGAGGCTAATTTTTCGAGACTGCTCGGCATGAATCGAAACGAGTCGATGAAACGAAATTGTATGCACGTCTCACCCACTCTTTTCGAAAAGGAAATATATTTTTCCTTATTCACGGGTAGGAGTGTTATCGAGCCCGCAAACGTCATAGCTAACGCTCGAATAAAAAAATGCGCATCATAGCCTGGTAGGTTGTGAAACACTACAGGAACTACGTGCGATTTCGTGAAATTTAAATTGCAATCTTGGTGGGCGGCGCCGCGGAATTTCCCGGTGAAGTGACAATGATCGCGAACTTTTACGCACCCATCAACGAACGGTTCTTCGCAAATATGACAAATCTCTGCGGATTTGAATGCATCGGATTCCTCGGTGGTCAATCGTTTCATCGGCACGATATTCTTTACTCTAAAATCCAAAATTTGTGCAATTTCTTCTTATTCGTGCATAAACCAGAGTATGCAATCTTTACCGCGATGACTCTTGTACTCAGCGAGAGATTTGTCATACGCGCAGTTAAAATAGTACCCCAGGTTGTGAGGCGTATGTATTTGATAAGCCTGTGGCGCAGTGATAGGCTCGAGGAGGCATTCTAGATCCGCATAAATTACAAATGGGACGCTTTCCTTGTATCGGAAGTTCTTAAACTTTAACATTGATTGTTCGGGTTCTGGTAAAATTACGCTACAATTGTTCATAATAGCGCAGTCTACTATATGGTCACTGAGCGTCGATTCTTCACGGAAGTGACACAAACATCTGTCACATAACCATGTGCGATGAGCATTGTTTGAAATTTGTGAGCTCACCAATCTCGAAAGATTTTTTATCCACGCGAAGTGATGCACCGGCGTGTAGAGTTTGAACTCGTCGACATCCGCGTTGCCGAATGCCTCTTCTTCCTCGTCTTCTCTGGCATCGGGGCTTTCCACCATCAGCAGATGGATCGTTGGTCTCGCAGATTTGTATGCGCTGAGATACACGGGCACAATCTCACTTCGCCGATTTTTTCCACTCTCGACACCGTAAATGTTTATCGATAGACCATTCATTCGCTCAAACTTAGATACGTTCGTGACACTCATTGGAAAATCCAGTCCGTCATAATTTAAAACTTCGCTATAGTGGCGATACGAGGAGGTGCGATCTACAAGTGTTTCAGCCGGTAATAGAGCGGCCGTTACCGACCACAAGAAGCAATAGGCGTCGCTATTTCTTACATTCACAACCGCTTTTTTCAAAACTATGTCTCGTGGCAGCTGAACGTACGTTGAAATACCACCTCGCAATGGCACAAATTTGTTTATATTTACACGTAAGTGCAAAACTTCGCGTAGACTCCAGCCAGATTCTTTCTGCTGAAAATCTTCGATTTTGCGTAACAGTGCAGATTTTACATGCTCTTCGAGCCACACGGTGATATCCGTCGATTGTAAAATTGCACCGTTTGCCGTTTGAAAGGACTTCTCCTCCTCGAGTGTTTCGTCAATTTTTACAATTTCGAAAATTGTAACTAAACTGACATTCACTTTTAAATTTCCCTCAGTGTGGCGAGCTTCGGTCAATTTCTCAGCGAGGAGACTTAGTGCATCATCGAGGAAATTCACGGGGTCTTTGTGCTGTAGATTGACGATTAGCCCCGTGCGTACTCGTGATTGGAAAGCAGAGTCCATCTCCATCCATCGCACTCCACTCGCGGAAACGCCCGTACCGCACTTTTTAAATTTTTCAGCGAGCGTTGTCAATGTGTTCTCATTGAACATTGTTCTCACTGAAACGCAGACACTTTTGAACTTCCGCGTGAGATATCGGCTTATCTTTGTGCGCGTCATATCCCTTTTTCATAATGTTCGTGATTTTGTAACACTTATCCGGATCCATTTTTCTCTCCTTTCTTAACTCACAATCAAATATGAGTTAAAGAAGAAGAAGAAAAGGGAGAAGAAGAAGAAGAGATGTCGACTGGCTGACTGATACATGGATTATGGAAAAATTTCAAAAATTCACAGGAATGAAACAGATTTCCCACCCTTAGCTCATTAGCTGTTAAAAATCTCAGACTGGACCAAATAGATGAGGTGGAGGTGGTAAAGCAGACTAATAGGCGCTAAACGCCAAGCGTCAAGTACCCAACACCCACCCCCCAAGAAGAAGAAGAAGAACGCCTCGGATGCCACCGAGGACTCCACGGCGTATTGGGTGGTATTTTCCTTTGACATGCTGCAGTTTCTTCTTTCACACTCCAAAAATTCTTTCTTGTAACTTCGAGAGTGTATACACAATAAATTTGGTACTCGAAACCCTCGGCAATGGGAGGCAACTATGACGACGTTGACCGGTCGCAGGAGATATAATTCTAACACGAGCATTCTGTGTAAACAAAATAATTTTAAAAGATAAATTGAACCCCCCCCCATGGGGAAGGGGTGGTGGATGGGAGGTGGGTGGTGGGTGGGTAGGTGGGTGGTGGGTGGGTAGGTGGGTGGTGGGTTGGTGGGTGGGTAGGATGTTTGGCAGTGGGGAGGGGGGGGGGGGGGGTTGATGGGTGGTGGGTGGCGGGTGGTGGATGGCGGCAGGGGGGGGGCTAGATGGCGCCATCACCCGGGTTCGAGTCTGAACTAAGTGGTTCGTGTCTGAGCTAAAGAGGTCGGTAAATGCCGGTAACAGATCCCTTGATCCAGAACCGGCCTATTATATCTACTAGCACCATTGGTAATGTAACAGTTACATTCTGCTTAGAAAATTGTAGTATAGCAGCAAGCAAGCCGATTGCTTGTGTTTACAGGGATCCGACATTGTTCGACGAGCTTGTCGGGTCAAATAAATAACACTCTGAACTATGAAAAATTAGTTTCTGTCCCGAACTTATTTCAATGGACTGTGTACGGAAGCAAAACGCTGACACGCCAAATTTGTTTTGTAGAGAAACGTCTTGTTTGTTGAAGATCTACGTCTGTTAAACATCTACCAAAGCGTATAACTTGGCTAATATATTGATTCGAATTAATATTTTTGAAACTTTATTTTTGTAACCATTTTTTTTTTTGTTTTTAATTATAACAGGGAATTTATATTTGTGAGATTTTTGTTCGTGAGATTTTTGTTTGTGAGATTTTTGTTTGTGAGATTTTTGTTTGTGAGATTTTTGTTTGTGAGTTTGTTGTTTGTCAGATTTTTGTTTGTGAGATTTTTGTTTGTGAGATTTATGTTTCTGAGATTTTTGTTTGTGAGAATATTGTTTGTGAGATTTTTGTTTGTAAGACTTCTGTTTGTGAGACTTTTGTTTGTGAGAGTTTTGTTTGTGAGATTTTTTTTGTACTTGTGCCAACTCCACGACGCGTCGACCTTCTATTTGTTGTTCACATTCTTCCACATTCGACAATTTGCGTCGTTTCACAGCCGTTCTCACATTGTCTTTCCATTTTTCTTTTTTTCTGTGGTAAATCTTCCCCGTTTACAGCGAAGCTTGTCTGATACGGGCGCCGCCATATTTATTTACTGCCGGCCGGCGCCGGAGAATCAGCTGTGCCCACTGCTACCAACATCCAGGCATTGCGGCGTTGCCAAGACGTTTCGTTGCAACAACAAATATCTTTTGGCCGCGTTAGTTACGAATAACCCTAATTAAATTGTCTGTATTTACTAATTATCACTCAGAAGATATGCATTGTGACGTGATTTTTCGGAATCACGGTCAACAAGATCTAGTTACCGGTGGATTCGAGTATTTTTATCGTATTATTTAAGTTCCGTGGCTGTCGCTCCTCGTATCGCCACGTTCCCTCCGTTTGTCGATCCCGGTACGTAGCGATGTAGTCGGTTTCGCGATTTGTTGGAGTTGCGGGTCGGTCGCTCGACTCTGTTGCGGGGACGAGAGCTCAACGAACCGAGCATCCCAACAGAGGAGAGTGTACCGACGACTGTTCGCGCGGTGCAGCGAGAGTCCGGTGTAAATCCGGCGCCCTGAGAGGCGGAAAATGCACTGCGCTAGTTTTTTGTGTTTGGGCAGAGGGCGGAGCAGCCCTCGTGCCCTTCGTCGAGAGTTGCGTAATCGCCCGCTCTCGCGCTAAGCGTTGAGGGAAGCGCTCGCGCGGATACGTCACGAGTTACCGGCAGAAATGCGCTCTCGTGCGATTATTCGGCGATAAGAGTGAGGGCAGTAGCTCCCGGGCAAGGGAATTTGGAAATAATGATAATTGCGCGGTCAAGGCGATCGCATATATTAGGCAGTCGATCGCGGGCCACCGCCGAGGTGCCTCGCGGTAGTAACGCGCTACCGTGTTGACAGTTTTTCTGTCTGTCTCGCTCGCTCGCGTACGGTACTCGGGCCACGCGCTCGCCCGTACGCGCGTTCTCGCGTGTGATTTTGCGTTCGCGATCTAGTGCTCGATTTCTCACGAGAAATCGTTGTGCTCTCGCGCCGTTTCTACGGCCAACTAAATGCAGTTCGGTGCATCGCGTTCCGTGCATCATGGAGATGCAGTTCCCGCAAGTTTTCCGAAAATTGTCCGGTGAGTTTTCCGTTTGAGACTTGACTCGAACGGTCAGTGTTCGCGCGTTGCAGTGATGCCGCGCGGCGCAACCATGTGCCGAGTTCCGTGCATCCGCCGCCCCGTCCTTGAATAATGTTCGTGCCGTTGCCGCCGCCCGGGGCCAGCTGGTGAGTCGTTCTCGATTGTTTTCTTCGGCGATCGAACTATTTTCGATCGCCGTGCTCGCAAAGTGTTCAATCCTCGTGATATCGATCTCGATTTTTCGCGTTTTCCGTGAGTTTTCGACACGATAATAATTATTGAAAATTATTATTTTTCCGGTTTTCGGAATTTCAATCAACGATTAAAGTTCGCGTTTGATTATGTTTTCGCGATAGGCTATTTATTGGGCCATTACCTCGACCCTCTCTACCACGACCTAGCAGCCTGAGCGGCCGGACATTTCCGCAACCGGCCGCTCTCGCGAGTGCATCCAGTTGCGTTTGTTAACTTCACGCGACCCCGAGAGTTAACTAAGCTACCGTTTCCGTTAATGTTGTTCCCGATCGGTAGTTGTGCTCCCAACATCCGAGTTTCTTTGGTCGCGTCGAGCCTGCTCAACTCGACGCGCGGGGCATACCGGTTTGTTAATTCCGGTGACACATAAATTAACTGGCGCCACCGGGTTTGCGGATGCGCGAGCGTGAGTGGACGGCCGAAGGTGACGTTACCGTTCGTGATGTTTATGATATTCGCGTTCGCGCTTTCGCTCACGAAAAATACGTCACAGCATATGGGGTCTGCGTATAAAAAAACCGCCATGAATATTTATTTTCAGGGTTGAAAAATACTTCGTTTTTCGATTTTAAGAGTTATCGTCAGGGAAAATATAACTCAAATCAGCAACAAAACTTCGAGGAAAAAATCGAAAAACAACATTTCTTGGCATTGTTTTTGGACTTTAATCACAATAATCGTCATTTTTTGCTAAAGTCGGCACTTTAATTATTTTAGTTGGTCATTAAACACAATATTTGTATTTTTTCCTAATAGTTGCTCAATGACTCTAACGTATCTGACATACATCCTTAAAAAATTGCGTTTTTTGTTTAAATATTAATAGTTAAAAATGTTGATAAAAAAACAGAAAAAATTCTACATCGAAAAATAACAGGTAAAATCGGGAGCCAGATTGGGGAAGGTGAGGTTTTTCCGTTGGTACAGTTGGTATGGTTTGCCCCATCTACTGTAGTGACTTTCCCTAATTAAATCCAAACCGCCTCCACAAACTGCCAAGGTCTGGCGAGCTCTTCCCTTTTTTCCCGGGCGCCAGGCGCTTTCGCGCCGGGAAGAACTCGCGTGCCAAACGGACCCGGCTGCTTCTGCCTGGACAGGCCGCAGCCGTCAAACGTGTAGAGTAGCGGGATTGTTGGAGCCGACGATCTCGGAGAGGTTATTAAATAACGTAAAAATCTGGGAACGATCAACCTGCGGGAGCTAACAAAATCGTTTATTAAATTTTACAGCACAATAATCACGAAAATAATGAACCGAAAATCACCCACAATTTCGTCTGGCTGGAACGGAACACTCCTCCGTTCCGTGCGTATTTACAGGTCTTTTTTCTCGGCGACGCGACGTTTCAAATTTGAACTTGCAAGGTCTCGAGTCACCGCGCGCGCCGCGGTCCTCGCCACACGGACACACGCACTCTCTCCCACTCGCGGCGGGAAGGATAACGGTCGCACAAATCCCCGGTCAAAATTACGCAATTATAACGAAGAAAAGACTCGAAAATATATCCGGGGAAAACTCGCAAATAAAACACGCAAATAAAATAAACTAGAATATTGAACGCGCACCGTTTCCCTCCTCGCTCACTGATTCTAACATTAACGTCACGGGATGTACGGAAAAAAACACAACGAATAAATTACTGACGATCCTCGGCGCGACGGCCCACTTCCCGCGACCGATCGACCGTTCGCAAGGTCGAACTCGCGCTCGAGTTTTCCGCAGGACCGCCCCGACGAACAGGCCTCTCCCGCTGCACCCGGCGCTGGCCCTGGGTTTTGCCAAATATCTCGGCGCGAAACCCTCGTGTGCACGTCGCCGAGATTTAGCGCTCGTGCGCAAGGCTTTCAGCGTCGCGGGATGCTCGCGAGAGCCCCGTCGACACGGCCGTCTCGCGCGAAAGCGACGAGTGCGCGATGTTGCGCAGAAAAATACAACGCGGAACAAATAAAAAACCGAAGGGACGAGATACAATATTAACTCTGACGCCGCGCGGCGAGGCTTATCCGAAATCCTCGACGAATTCTCCTCTCGGTCTTCACGCTCGCGGGAGGCGTACGGTAGCGGCTGGTCACTCGAACTCGTCCTTTTATCGCTCTCCGACTCGCAGTTGCTCTCGCCGATGTCGCTCGCTCGCTCGCTCTGCTGTCCGCTCGACGGCTCCTCGGGAAGTGTCCCGCGTGCTGTGTCTCTAGCACGCTCGGGGAAATGATCCCCTCTCCGTCGCGTAGCGCTGGCCGGCAAGCAGGCGGCCAACTCTGCCGTGCCACGCAGCGGTCCGATCTCTCCAGCTGAGATCGCCCGCGCCACAGTTGACTAGCGTGGCGCGAGGATCGGACGGCAGCGGTCTCTCTGTCGGCGGCGGTGGCGGAAGGCTCAAACGGCCGAGCGGTCAGCGATGCAGCGACGAAGCGACGGCGAAGTCCTAGCGTTGTCGCCCTCTCTCTCTCTCCCTCTCCCGTACAGGTTCCTCCGTCCGGGCTCGCCCCGGCGACGGCGTCAGCGTCGAAAAACCCCGTGAAGCGGGAAAAATATATGAAATAAAATTAATAATAATAATAAAATCTACCTATGGCCCTGCGGATCGGTCTAGGCGTCGTCGAGGGGGCGAGCAGAGCGGCGATTGGGCGCTACGGAATTTTCCCGTGTTACACTACACATAAGACATTCTCTGTACATTGAGTGACTTTCTTTTCGACCCGCTCAGATGTGTCCATATTTCATAATTACTTCGCATTTTATAAAAATTTCCCCTGATTTTCTAATTTTCACAAAATGCTTCATTATTATAGCATTCATTCTAATTTTCTATCACATTTGCAGCAATAAACTCGCACGGAAAGCCCCCTTGTTGCACCTAAAGATCGTCGTGAAAGTAGCGCTCTCCTCGTGAGTCGTGACAATAAAAGACTGCGCATGTGTAAATGACATTACGAGCATTTTTGCAAGCTTTTAGTACGTGTTACAAAAATTAGTATGGAATGCCCGTACGAAAAGGTCGTACGCTGAAGTGAGCAGCACGTACCGTCGGCTCGTAAGGCCAACTGTCATAGCCTTCGCTGGGAGACAACTTTTCTGTGCAAGTATCACATTATATTTCTTGTAACAAATGTGCGAAAACCCCCTTTTGATCCCCTAAACAGTACATGGTTCGAAAATAAGTACAAAAAGGAGCTATGTATGAAAACGAGTGTTTCATGGAAACCAGTGTGATTTAACACAATTGCAGCTCAGCACAGTCTTTTGTTCTCTTTCCTAATTTAGAAAACACCGTTGTCACCGCGCTGAACAGGCACAAAGCGATTCATTTAAAAAATGCTTAGACTGATTTTCAAGGGTTCCTCAATCGGGAGCATCTGTAGGGTGGATCTGAGGATGTTGAAAAACTGGCCCATTTGACCAAGAATGCCTTATATACAGAAAAATCAGAAATTCATGCGCTTTTACGTTTGAAGTAAAATACATCGAATGTCTTCTGTGCAGACCTTCATGTATAGGTCGGCGATGCTGTCCCAGAACCCAAGAATGACGTTTCCATAAGTTTCTACATTTTTATGGTACACCTTTTTGGGGAATGAGAGCAACGTAAGTGTGATTTTCAAGGTCTGTTGTGGCATTATATGCATATGGGGCATTGCTCTCGGTTTCGACCTTTGACCCTTTCAGTTAGATCCACTATTTTTTGTATGTTTGACCTCGAAAAAGGACCCCCTTTAAATTTTTTTACACGTATTTATCTACGATTCTTGAAAACAAAGTAGAGGCACGACACATTTAAAAAATCTGAATACATTTTTGAATGCCATTTTTCAAATATGAACATTTTTGGTAATAGAGCTGAAGTTTACCGACGATTCCATCTATTTGTTCGGCCTTTTTTCGATGAAAGTAAATAAAACAAGCAACCCGGCGCCCCTTCGGGGCGGCGGGTTTTCTGTTGGGGGCTTCCCCCCCAAGCCCCCCATTGGGGGATCTGCCCTCCAAGCCCCCCGGAAAATGACCCTGCGGAAAAAATGTCCTGATGGGACATTTTTCCCTGCTGTAATTTTAAGACACTCACTTGTACGTCGCGCTTCGCGCTCCGTACGGTTCGAACGTCGCGCTCCGTATGGTATGAACGTCGCGCTTCGCGCTCCGTATGGTTTGAACGTCGCTCTTCGCGCTCCGTACGGTTTGGACGTCGTGCTTCGCGCTCCGAACGGTTTAAATATGGTTTAAAAAATAATTCTAACAAAATACCTATGCCATATAATAATTTAGGAGTACGCAGCAACGTTCAGAATAATTGTTTTATTGACTGCGAAGATTGAGACATATACATTTATTTCGACCTGAGAAACTGTATTGTGGTAGGTTAACACTATTTAAAAATAATCTAAAAAAGTTGCTAAGTAGAACTTTGCACATTGGTTCCTCATTAATTTCCCTTTTTCACAAAGTCACCTCTATGAAGAAGCTTATTTATTAACTTTGGATTCCTCATAGAGGAAGCTTTGTGAAAAAGGGAAATTAATAAGGAAGCAATGTGCAAAGTTCTACTTTACAATTTTTTTTTTATTCGAACAAAAGAAAACTCCGTTACAAACACCGTTACATCTAATTTCGATTATCTCAAAATGTTTGTCTTACTTTCCTAAATTTTGTGGAAGTTAAAGCGAAAATCTATATATTTTTTTAAATTCAAAATGTCATAAAATCCCAACGACTTTACCGATCATCACCAAATTCGATACGTAGCAGGGCTATATGTTATTTTTTGTCTGTAGAACATTTCAGTTCATTTGTTTATATTCAAAGTGATTTAGGGCAGAATATATTTTTTTCGTAAAATTCAAAATTCAATCAAATCCGAACCGCTTTACCGATTTCGTCGAAATGCAATAGCGAACAGCATTGAAAGTGTCTTTAGTTATGAAGAACTATTTAGCTGAATTGTTGATTTTTTACGAAAGTTAGAGAGTATACGACATTTTTTCGAAAAATTAAATATTCTATATATTCTGTATTCATGTATACATTTTTTCAAAAATCACAACACTTGAAGAGCAGTTACCACTGTTATACCGCCAAAATCCGTTCCACGGGTTTTGGAAGCAGTCTCGGGTAATGACCGAGAATATTTCCGGTAGTGGGTAATATGACCGATTAAGGGTTAGAACCCAAGTACACGAACCACGATGATTATTACAAATCAAATAATTTATTAAAGTCAAACACAAACCAATTTTCACTAGTTACACTTGTTTTTACAATAGTTATTATTACCTTATTTATTGCTAACGATTCCTTGCTCGAATCTTAGCCGAAACCGTACTGCACAGTTCTGTGCCCAAATTGTATCTGCTGGAGTGACCACTCTCTGATCCTTATATGTCATTTGAGATCGGTCGCTTCAGCATTTTGCAACTTAATCTTTGCTAATAATTATGGCCTACTATTTTACTGTCCCAATTGGTTGGTAAAACAGTGCCGTCCAGCCGCATGCAATGGAATGCATCAGGCCCCGAATCCGCTGACTGGGTCTTGCGCCACGCGCCTGGCCGCAGCAATGCTCAGCAGTGGCCGCATTCGTTTAGACCGCGCGCGCGAAGCGTCGCGGTCGCCTCATGCGCGTCCGCGCTATTGCATGCGCCTGATTGGGCAGTGTCTTCATCGTGAGCGTGAAGCGCCGCGATGGAAGGACGAGTCCGCGCGTGTCGCGCGGACACATTACCGGGGTACAACACCACTCTACTTGCATGCCAAATTTGACGCACGCACGCAAATTTCGCGCACACACGCACGCACGCACACATACGGACATTTTTTCTAAACCATTTTCTGGGCGTTTTAGGTGATTCTGAACATACTGACATGAAAATCTCGAAAAAAAAAATTCACGAAAACAAAGCTTCCTCTATGAGGAAGCAAAAAAGTGTTTCAGAATTAAGGTAATTCAGAATTATGTAGCAATTTTTAGCCAAATTCATCTGTTGACTGCGAAGAATGTAAGTCGGACACAATTTTAGACTCCAAAATGCCAATTTTCTTTAAATAAACACCTCTATAAAAACAGAGAATAATTTCCATACTTCATGGGCATACTTCACAAAGCTAGATTAAGAAATATTCCAAATTTCAACTTGTTCGGTCCATTCAGTCCAGACCCCCTGAATGATACGGACGTTCGAATAACACAAAATCTAGTCTACGCAGCCAATCATACTTAGTAATGAAATTTCTATATTTTGTTACACCAAAATTATGTATTTTACTATGTTTAAGAAATCTGCTGTAAAAAAAGTAAATAAATTGAAATTATCTTAACATTTTCCTATAAAAACGTAATTTAGTCGGTGGAGCGCGAATTCAATAGGCACTTTCTGCGTTTCTTCAAAATGTGAGTGCCTAAAAATTAGGAAAATTGTGACGTTACGATGGGCTATCGCAATGAGATGTTTGTATGCAACACGTGATTTTTAGAAATTTTTCAGATTTGCATATGTATACGAGACATTCCACAAAATTCCCAAAGATTTGCATTTCCCTAGAAGTACAGCGAAAAAAAATACGGATTCTGTGTAAAACAAAAAATGGTTATACTAGTTCGAAAATGAGCGGCAGCCTAGAATAGCATCTAAAAATAAATGATTTTTTTATCTCTAGTATGTGAACTAAAATTTTCATTCCTCAAAAAATGCGTCCTTAGGAATACGAATTCTTCAGTAAATTCTGTTTCGAAAAACGATTTTGCATCAAATGCGAAAGTGGGAGACAGCCTGTAATAGATGACCCTGAAGATATCTGAATCAGACAAAACTTTTTTTTTGGGAAGCCATAACTCTGGCAGTTTACATTGTACAGACTTGAAACAGGGCTCATTTTGTTCGTTTTTGAATTCTCTAGGTGTGCATATTTTTTGTTAATTTTTTTTGTATTCCTTAAGGGAGTGCATTGATCATAAATCTTTGGCATGCCATAACTCCCGTATTTTTCATCGTACAGACTTCACCCCGAAAGCGTTTTTCTTCGTTTTTATATTCCCTAGGTGCACAAACTTTTTGTTTATTTTTTTTTGCGTTCTTCAAAGTCGTCAGTGGAGGACAAACTTTTGGGAAGCTGTAGCTGCTACGTTTTTGAACGTAGAGACTTCATACGGGGCTCATTTTTTTCGTTTTTTAATTGCCTACGTGCGCAATTTTTTTATGCCGACTGCGACGCGGTAGATAAAAAAACCGATTGAATACGTCAGAACGTCATGTTGTGCATCAGACACACATTGTTGATGAACCTTTTACAATAATTTGATGTGCGGCGGTTGGGTGAACTCAATGCCATGTTTTCTTTGAATTTCTGATACAAATTTGATAAAAATATGTTGTCCCGTTATGTGCACGCAAATGAGCGCAGACGCCTGTCAACAACAGAGGGCGGGATTAAATACCCGACCGTTGAAAGTTCGAAGGTGCAAAAGCCCGCATCAAAATATCTCACTGGATGCATTTGAAGACAAGTCAATCCACAAAAAAAACAAGAATGGTAATACCATTCGATAATCTAAATGTTGTAATATTGTAGCTATTTATTTATATCTGTACCAAAGCATATTACTCAAATCATCGAAAAAACCATGGCTGAAGGACTACAGTCGATGGCCATTAACAATATCCAAAATTATTAACCGAAGCGAAAAAAATCGACTTGTAATAAAATTTGTACAACATATTGTTAATAAACACTTACTACTACTACTACTCAATCCATCTAAAGTCTAAATAATCATGAGAAATATTCGTATGATGATTACGGCTACGAAGGAAAAATAATACGAAATCAAATTCCCTGAATAGGCCAAGTTTCTAAACCTATGCGGCAACTCCATGCTTATTGCCCAACAAACTGTAATTTCGATATTCGAAAATAAGATGGTTTCATACTCAGAATAATGTGCAACTTACATATTGAATTGGAAGAATAGGGGAAGTCGGTGACAAGGGGAATAGGGGAATATTTCGGAAGTCGAAATTCCGAAAATGTAATTCGAAGAACGATCACATACCCGAAATTCGGATTTCGAGAAGATCTAATTTAGAAGTTCCAAGATTTCGTAAGTCAATTTCCCGGCATGCCAAATTCCCAAAGGGACGCTCTTCGAGTGATCAATTGTCCAAATGCAGATTTCTCCGACTTTCTACAAAATCTTCGAATTTGTACACTGTACTTGAAAAATCATTTCCTACCCCTTAGGGACCGTTGTCAACAAACACGTATGAGGGTAAAATCATTCTCGGAGTTTTGACCTTTCGGATTTTCATTATTCGGGTTTGGAACCTTTCGGAGTTTTTATTTTCGTAATTGTACATTTTCGGATTTTCATGTTTTGGAGGTTTAAGTTTTCGATTTTCTGGCAACTTGTACTTATAGTTTGTTGATTAAAACATATCTAGTATTTATACTCTTTCTAATAATTTATTTCGCAATACTTAAATATCGCTTACTCTCTATTCGGAGTATTAAATCATCGAACAATTATTTGTTCACCAATAAGTTTCCACGCTGTTGCAACGTATTCGGAGTTTTAAGCTTTCTGATATTTGAAATTCGATTTTTGTTGCCGTAGCTATTACTTAGCGTCGGTTGAATGTCAATCGGTTTGTCGGACTTTCTAAAATTTATTCGTTCATGTTTTTTAAATTCGGTACATTAAGTTTTCTGTTTTTAAAATGTCGGTAATCAGGAATTATCGATTATTTTAATTAGTGTAAACCAATCGAGAATGTGATCCGGCTGAATATTCAGCATGGGACTTCTATCCTGCCTCATACTTGTCACGTGTAACAGTAACCGGAAACAGTAAACGAGACAGTCTTTCAATAAAATGATTTTCGTGTACTTAGTGGAATTCACTGTTTTTTTCATGGGCAATGATAATGTTACGTCAAAAGTGTCGTTGATTTTACTGGAACGCCAATTTTACACGTATTAGTGCGGTTCAGCGTGATTTACCCGTACTCTGGTCAAGGAGAATTGATCCTCCCTATACCACACCTGACGTAGTACACTAAACGCGCAAGCTCTTGTTTCGAGTCTAACCTTTCGGAAAATTACTCGGGGATGAGCTGCGAATGCTTCTCTAAAGGGAATTTGACGGAGATATGACGTGATGGTGAATTGAGACGAGGCGCGTTCTATGGTTTTAAAATATAATTGAAAATTTCACTTACCCTTCTGTATTGCTGTGGACGATGAGGATGCAGATGGATGGGCACGTTCGAAAAGAAACTTGACACACCGAATTTAATGTACAAACGTCGAAATTTATTCGTAAAACGTGGAAAATGATAAACTGAATTCTCTCAACGGACAAATGTTAACGTAAGATAATCGAGTCGTCGCACAAAGATCTCCGGTCGTATCGTACAAAATTTCAAGGCTCGTGTGTACAAAATTCTCACAATCCGCAGCGCACAAAAATTATAAAAATTCGAAGAATACAAAAAATGATTCGAGTCCGAAACGTACAAAATTATAAAATTTCAATTCGCTCGATAATTTCTTTAGTCGCCAGTTGGGACAAAGAATGCGATTATGGTTGGCAGAATCGTTTGCGAAGAATTGAATTCTTTTAAGTCCGCGGTTGGACGAAAATTCGATATTAAATTTGAACTGAATTTCTTAAGTCTGTGGTCGGATAAATTTTTTTATAAAATTCGAAACTGAATTTTCTAAGTCCGTGGACGGATAAAAATTCGTTATAAAATTCGAAACTGAATTTTCTTAAGTCCGCGGTCGGAATAAAATTCGATATTAAATTCGAGGTGAATTTTTCTAAGTCCACGGTCGGACAGAAATTCGAAATTAATTCAGAATCAAAGTTTCGGACGTCGATCGGGCAGAGGTTCGATGTAGATAGAACTAATTTTCGGAGCGCACTGTCTGCCGTTCGGTGTTTTTTCGTCTTTTTATACTATTGCTCCTTTGTCTCACATAGACTAAATTTTAAGTAGTGGTAGTAGCTAGGTGTGATTCAATCCACCACATCGCGGGCTAGGTGACGACGCGCCCATCGGGATTCGCTAGCCAGCTAGAAGATCGAGCGCCTGGGCCTTGTTGCCAGATTCTCATAGACTTTTTGTCGATTTGTCGTGTGTTTTATGCTGATTAAGAAAGGATGGAGTATACTCGTTTTATTACGACCGCGAGAAGGACAGTGATGTGCCTACTATATTCTCGTTGCAGAGCGTTCGTTTCTGGAAGTCTGGCATACGCGCAAGGTAGACTCGCACCGAGGCATCGGACATACGAGACGGACCGGAGATGCTGCGTCTCGATCCCCTCGTCGTCCGCGCGTTCGCTCGCTCGCGGTGTTTCCGTATTCCCCGAAATCTCATAGGTGCTCGCAGGTGGTGTACGCTTCCTACGCTTTTTCTGATGTGGACATGTCACATCTCGCTGTTCGGGCGCGCTCTTATCTTAACTGATGTAGAAATGATCAAAGTTCTTAGATACGTTTTTGTTTCATTGTTAATTCGTTCCTCCGTGAATGTAGATGTTGTTTGTTGCGTTAACAAATAAATTCAAGGAAATTTTTCCGCGTGTTTTGAATGGTCTTGGTGTCTGATCGAAGATGAATTCTCAATAATACAATCAGGTCACTATGATTTTACGACAGAGGTTTTACAGACACTGACTCTCGTACGTTGAAAATTCATCCTTGTACATTATTTCCGATGAAAATTACTGCTGCTTTTATATAATATTTCAAATCCCTATTTTGCGCAATGCATGTCCGTTTCCTTAATTTTTCCCAAGATTATATAACGTTGTTATACTGTTTAAACGTCAAAACTGCATTTTTATAGCTAATTAATTCCTTCACCTTTCTATATTAATCAAGTATCCTTGCGAATACTACAATTCTCAGGATTATTTTGTTATTTCATACATTTTCTTGTATGTTTTGATAATATATATATATTGTTACCGCGACCCGGGTTACGAGCCATACCCGGGGGGTTCCAAAATCCCACCCTCAGCTGGTTACTATTCTTAAAAAAATTGTCCGGGGCGCCAGCCACGCGCAAAGCGTGACCCAGCTGGGCGAAGATGTTAAACGGAAAAGGTGGGAGGGGGTGTTGGCCGGCTAGCTGCAGCCACCACACGGGTAGAGGGGCGGTTCGGGGGACCTTGGACGATGTTTCGGATACGGCTCGATTTACCGAATAAAAAAAAACAAAACAAAAATTCAGGTCATCCAACAAAAACTTTAATTTTTCCGCGCGATTTTACAGGCAATTACCCTACTAAAATCGGGAAGCGGTTACTCAGTTCGCCGCCTCCGATTTCCTAAACGCGTCGGTTCACCAAAAATAATTACAATAAAAAAACAAATTACTCGCGACCGCGAACTACAAGATAACCGGGAATAAATCCCGCGCTGTGGAGACCCTACTAGCAGTCGCACGCCGCGACCGGCCAAGCGCACGCAAGACGACAATAATAAAAAAAACAAATACGCCGCACAACAAAACATACGCAACTAAAACTAACGCACGCACCGGGGAAATGGCCCATCGAAAATCGACGAGCGAGCACGCGGGACCGATCACCGGTCGTATCACAAGGCGGGTCGGCTGAAGGCCACCCGCGAACTTTCCAACGTACCGGAGAGCGGTCACGCGCACGTTATTTCCCGGGGATTGTGTTGGCCACGGCGTTCCTAAACCAAAACGGTGGTTCCCGGCGACGTCGGGAACCGATCGCGCCTGGACCGAGGGCACCCTTCACCGCGATCTCGGAGGTTGGCCTCCCGCTCGAGTCCACGAACAACGGGAAGCAGATACCGTCCGCACTCCGGGAGGACACCAACACGGCCGTGGAACGATCGCAAATAACGGACGCACGAGCTCACCCGGACACTTGTCACCAAAAAACCCACCGGAGGGATCCTACCTTTCTCCGCGTGTCTCGAAATTCCTCAAAGGCCGGGAATGCGCCGCCTTTGTTCCCCGCGACAGCAGCCACCAACCTCACGCGACACCGCGCCAACGAACAATGACGAGAAGGCGTTACGATTACGCGCTTCTCGTCCACCGGTCCTTTCTCCCACTTTCCCTCAAACTGCCGAAATCGGCAGGGCGCGGACAGGTAATTGGCCCGCCCCCGTGGACTATCGTTTCGCGCGACGCGCGGACGGCAAGACGCGACCAACGGATTTGCATGTCCCAGGAACGCGCTCGCCCGCTCTTTGATATTACCATTGCGAACGATACAATTTCCGTGACGGCCGGCGAAGGAAAACGGACCGGGAAATCGAATAATTCCGGCGGCTCTAACATCTGCGTGCCGGGTATTATTTTCGGCTGAAACGAGTACGGCGCGAAACAGGCGGAAAAATCGAGATGGGAAAAACAGAATAATCGACGCGAGAAACATTAGCGAAAATCGTAGCGCTCGGTCGCGATGCACGCCGAGGCGCTCGGATACGCGCGATGACGAGTCGATATTCGCTCGCCCGCTGTTGTCGCTGTGTCTCTCTCTTCATCTCGGCGACATCGTCCGTCTCTCTCGTGCGTGTGCGCTGCCTCACTGGCTCCCTGGAAGCGAGAATTCGGAAGCGGAGACGGAATTATTCGGTAACGCCGCGCTCTCTGCAGGATCTCGGGCTCGGCGACGAATTACATAAAAAAAACAAAAATAGAAGACTAATTAGTCGTCTTCGCGTTATAAAATTAAGAGAGTGCCCCACGGAATCGCTCTAAAAAAAAGGTGGAGTGAGGCTGGCGGCCACAGCGCCGAAAACAAAGCGGCTATCCGAGCCTGTTTGTAACGCTCATCAAAAATGGGCGTTACAATATATTTTTCTGGTTAATATTTTATTTTGTGAAACGAACATCTTTTGAATTCCAAAGTTTATCTTGAATTGTTGGTTACTTTAGTTCGTTTCCCTTCTTTTGTTCATTATTTATTGTTTCCATTCATATTTTCGAAAAAGGCGGGAAATTACTATAATTTACTCATCAAATTATTATTTGTTAGAATTAAACTCGTAGTCCTTTTGATGCGAGAGAGACAGAGTGTCGGCTTCGGTGGGACGGAGAGCGTCTTCACGGTGCCCCAGCATTTTTTTACTCTCAAGATCTAGTAGATTTCTTTTATTGCTTCCTCAAGAAGCTTTGTTTTAGTGAAAATTTTTTTTTTCGAGATTTTGATGTCAACGTGTTCAGAATGTTCCAAAACGTCGAGAAAACACATTTTGAAAAAATGTCTGGATGTATGTGTGTGTGTGTGTGTGTGTGTTTGTGTGTGCACATGATTAAACCTTAATAACTCGAGAACGGTTTGAGATATCAAGCTGAAATTTCTACCACAAATTGGGTGGTCACTGCCTCTTCTTGGGTGCAATTTTTAGCAAAATCTATGCAGTCTTTTGTTTTTTAGGGCACTTTTAATTTTTCAAAAATTCTGTACGCTCTGTCTCTTCCACATTTTTTGAGATATCGGGTTGAAATTTGGTAAAAAGTTGAACTATTACAAACTAAAGACCGCTATTGAATTTAGAAAGAATCGGTAGAACCGTTCAAATTTTATGGCAGTTTCAATTTTTTGAAAAAAAAACTCGATTTTACTCCGATTTTCGTAATTTCTAAGATATCGAGTTGAAATTTGGTTTACAAGTATATTATCACCAGACTAAGTTTGTGTATAAATTTGGAGTTGATCCGTGCAGAGGGCGTGATTTTATGGCATTTTGAATTTTTCGAAAGAATGTTGATCGTTCTTGAAACAAAACAAAGCTTCTTGAGGAAGCCAAAAATTAAAAATGTTGTCTACCCTACAAACTGAGCGGGGTAGACTGTGATTATAGGCGGAGAGGAAGCATTATGACAACGATCTAGTTGTCAGCTTTTTTTACTGACACCTGGGGGGTTTCGGCTGTAACGGGCGATCGAGCATCGATCGGAGGCGTGGTGTCGCGCGGGCCTTGGACTGACGGTCGATAACCGTTGCGCTCACGTGACACTAGTTTTGTCTATCGCCGCTTACTCGAGTGGCGTCAGCGACATTTCTAGAAAGGCCTGAGATTTGGGAAATCGGGCACTGTTGTACCATCTTCCGCACTCTTTTACCTCAACTGACCCACCGGTATCTGTGTCTAGATATAGTAACTACGGGATCTACCAAGATCGTTTCCTCCGTCTCCACTAGTCGGGTATTTTTCTCTGCCTAAGATTTCAACAGGTCTACGGTCAAATCATTGACTCGATCGGTCAAAATAAAATGAAGTTACGGCCTGACGTAACAATAAAAATAAAAAAGAAAAAACCAAGTTTCCTTGAACCCAAATGAAAATTCCCACTAATATCTCGCGATTAGGTTTGCCGATTCCATCGATTTTCCCTTGTATAATACCGAGATTAATTTTTCATCTCGTCCAAATAATATACAACCCCCAACGCGCCGTCGACCGATACACGGAACAAAAATACGAAAAGTCGCAACGAATCACCCGCCATACGTATAAAAAAGTGGCTTCATTTTTTTCGATTCGGAGAGGCTGACGCTAATTCACGAAGAGCCCGGGGGAGTCGACGGTACCGGTAAGTCCGACTCTGACAGTTTCCAACGGGGATTCGTGTACCATTCGCGACGCGTCTAACTATCCTATTATGAATTATCACCGTGTATTCCGGGTGTACGTATGGGTTCACGCATCAGACGTGTCTCGCGAATTGGGTAAGGCGGAAATCGTCGTGGTTTCGGTAAGTCAAAAATCTCTGTATCGCCTCATCGAGGATGACTTTCAACAAAAAAGCTGCTGCTGACGCTATCGTTCATTGCGTGAAAGATCTCCATGAACTCCGTAATGGACGGACATTTCGGCCCTTACTCGTAAAAATCATCCAATCTATTTCATGCACATGTTCGCGAGATTCTTCCTACAAAGCTGAACATAACATGTACGTTGCGCTTCGAAGGCTTCAAACGTGACACAGAACCGTACAACTTTCGTGACTAAGCGTCCTGTCGACAACCCGGATACACACTGAGGTTTAAATTTAAAGGTCACACCGTAGGATTGAGCATATCGATAGACGTTAGTTGCGCTGGTCTAAAATCCGAGCACACGCTCCCTCTTGCATATCAATTGCGTGGTGTCAAACGAGAGCAAGCAAAAAGTGTTTTATTACACGTAATGCCGAGCGTCGTACATGCGAAATAAGTCAATGATATGGATGAGGCATTGGCTGTCGAGGAAGGCAACTATCAATCGTGTCATTCACTTGAAGTTTTGCGAAAAGCAAGGTCCGAGGCGCTAGGTAAGAACGATCTCGATCCAGACGTTATCATGGATATCATTTAAAAAAAGTTGCAAAGTAGAACTTTGCACATCGCTTCCTCCTTAATTTTCGTTTTGCACAAAGCCACCTCTATGAAGAAGCTTTGTGAAAAACGAAAATTAATGTGGAAGCAATGTGCAAAGTTGGACTTTGCAACTTTTTTTTATTTGAACAAAAGAAAACTCCGTCACAAACACCGTTACATCTAATTTTGATTAGATACAAAGTTTTGACTTACTTTAATAACTTTTCCATAAGTTACAGCGAAAATCTTAATTTTTTCAAAAATGCATAAGAGCGTAAATTCCGAAAGACTTTACCGATCGTCACCACATTTTATACGTGGCAGCGCTGTATGTTATTTTTTGACTGTTGAATATTTTGGTTCATTTGATGCGATTCGACGTGATTTAGAGCAAAATTTATTTTTTTCGAAAAATTCAAAATTCTATAAAATCGGAACCGCTTTACCGATTTCGCTGAAATTCAATACTAAACAACATTGAACGTGTCTTTATTTATGAGGAAGTTTATACCTGAATTGTCGAACTTCTACGAAAGTTAGAGCGATCACGCTATTTTTTTGAAAAATTTAAAATTCGATAAAACGTGTATACATTAGGGTGGTCCTTAAAAGGGGTATTTTTAAATTTTGATCTTGCCGCCCCCCAGATCGGTTCGAAATAAAAAAAAAGAAATCCTCAATTTTTTTCAGATTTTTTCTACCACTCTTAACCCTCCCCCACGGGGATTGAAGTTTTCCATTCAAAATACATGGGACTTTTCGGTCTTCGCAGTCAATATTTTCTTGCGGGACTATACGTCGATCGAAAAATCTGAAATTTACACAAATTACGCTATAAACATTTACTATAAGGGGAAAAATCACCAACCCCCTATCCTCAAACTTGGGAGGGGGGGAGGGTTGACAATGTCAGTCCAAAAAGATATATGGATTTTGCAGTAAAAAAAAGTGTTAAATGTGGTCTACTTTTCATAACAGGGCTCTGTAAAAAAACCTTAGGTCCAAATATACAAAATAGTAGAAAAGATGACATTTTTTGTTACGTTTTTCTATATTTTTAATTTAAAAAAATGCTACTTTGATAATTACAATTCACTCCATATTATTAAGGAGGGTCTCTTTTTTTGCGTCTGGGTGATTCTTGCGATATTCACTGACGATTTGTAGAATGAATTGCTTCTGCTGTTCGTTCCGTGTTAGAATTTCGTTGTAGTTGGTGAACAGACGAACGCCTCGTTCCGCGACATCGTTAACCACTTTCAGATGTTTTGTTGTAAAATCACCAAGCAAATAAATGTTTTGACGCAGATCCGGCCTTAGTTCCATTGCGGAATGAGGTTAGAGTAACATTTCCATACAAAATCGAAAAAAGCAGCTAATTGATGGAAACACCTCGGAATACGTATTATGCAGCATTGGCGACACCAGTGGCGGCCTTTGTAACTAAATAACTAGCGACAGTTGGAGTTTTAGTCAAACACTAGCCTTATCTGACAGAATGAACCAACCGAATTTTAACGTGCATTATTTCAACCGTTGAGAAGTCATACAAAAATTCGTGTTATGTTTCAAAATGCAATATATTGATAAATCACTTTTTAATGCTGTTAAGGTAGATTCGGTAAAAAATCACATTCTTTTCAAAAGAGATATTCAACTCATCTAAAATTAATCATTTTAATAATTAATAATAATAATTTTATTGAATAATCAATTTTGAAAATTATCAAAGGTTGTTAATTTTTTCCCGTATGGTGTTACATGTATAGAGTAATTTGTGTAAGTTTCAAACTTTTTAACAAAGAAATAGTCGCATGGTAAAATATTGATTGCTTAAAACCGATAAACACATTGAAAAACTTCAACTCGTTATTTTCAGAAGCGAAAATCTATATAATATATATTATATATTATTATATATTATTCTACAACTACAAATCGTCAGTGAATATCGCAAGAATCACCCAGACGCAAAAAAAGAGACCCTCCTTAATAATATGGAGTGAATTGTAATTATCGAAGTAGCATTTTTTAAAAATAAAAATATAGAAAAACGTAACAAAAAATGTCATATTTTCTACTATTTTGTATATTTGGACCTAAGGTTTTTTTACAGAGCCCTGTTATGAAAAGTAGACCACATTTAACACTTTTTTTTACTGCAAAATCCATATATCTTTTTGGCCTGACATTGTCAACCCTCCCCCCTCCCAAGTTTGAGGATAGGGGGTTGGTGATTTTTCCCCTTATAGTAAAATGTTTATAGCGTAATTTGTGTAAATTTCAGATTTTTCGATCGACGTATAGTCCCGCAAGAAAATATTGACTGCGAAGACCGAAAAGTCCCATGTATTTTGAATGGAAAACTTCAATCCTCGTGGGGGAGGGTTAAGAGTGGTAGAAAAAATCTGAAAAAAATTGAGGATTTCTTTTTTTTTATTTCGAACCGATCTGGGGGGCGGCAAGATCAAAATTTAAAAATACCCCTTTTAAGGACCACCCTAGTATACATGGATATATTTAATTTAAAAATATGTGAACTACAGAAGATTTAATACTCTACTTGCGTGCCAATTTTTAGCTGGATCCATCACGCCATTCCTGAGTTATGAACAATTGAATGTTCGGTGCCTGGATCATACATACATACACACACACATATCCACATGCAGATATATTTTCTAGACCACTTTTCTCGGCGTTTTACGTGATTCTGAGTATGTTAACATGAAAATCTCGAAAAAAAAATTACCCGAAAACAAAGCTTCCTCTGTGAGGAAGCAAAAATGATAAACAAGCTTGTTCATAGAGGTGGCTTTGTGAAAAACGAAAATTAATGAGGAAGCAATGTGCAAAGTTCGACTTTGTAACTTTTTTTATTTCGCTTTTACTTCGGCTCGCGACGACCCTTTTTGCTTCCTCATAGAGGAAGCTTTGTTTTCATGAAAAAATGTTTTTTCGGGATTTTCATGCCAGTATGCTTAGAATCTCTAAAACGTCCAGAAAAATGGTTTAGAAAAAATGTCCGTATGTATGTATGTGTGTGTGTGTGTTGTGGGCTTCGAAAATTCAATCGCCTCTCACTCAGTAACCGTTCGAGCGATCGGGCTCAAATTTGGCACATAAGTAGAGTAGTCGCCCCTCTTTGAATGGTGCGATTTTTGACAAAATGTATGTAGTAATTAAGATTTTATGTAGTTTTTGATTTGTTGAAAAAAGGGCGTGGTCGCTCTAATTTTCGTAAAACTTCGCCGATTTAGCTGAATAGTTCTTCATAACTGAAGATACGTTTAATGTTGTATGGTATTGAATTTCGACAAAATCGGTAAAGCGGTTCAGATTTTATAGAATTTTGAATTTCTCGAAAAAAAATATTTTGCTTTAAATCACGTCGAATTTTAACAAATGAACGGAATTGTTGTATAGTCGAAAAACAACATACAGGCCTGCTACGTACGAAATTTGGTGATGATCGGTAAAGTCTTTCGGATTTTACACCATTTTGAATTTTTCAAAAAATGTTGATTTTCACTATAACTTCAGCAAAAGTTAAGAAAGTAAGACAAAACTTTGTATCTAATCAAAATTCGATGTAGCCTTGTTTGTAACAGAGTTTTCTTTAGTTCAAATAAAAAAGTTGCAAATACGAACTTTGCACATTGCTTCCACATTAATTTTCGTTTTTCACAAAGCTTGCTCTATGAGGAAGAAAAAATGTTAAATAAACAAGCTTCTTCATAGAGGTGGCTTTGTAAAAAACGAAAATTAATGTGGAAGCAATGAGCAAAGTTCTACTTTGCAACTTTTTTTATTTGAACAAACGAAAACTCCGTCACAAACACCGTTACATCTCATTTTCATTAGATACAAAGTTTTGTCTTACTTTTTTATCTACCGCCTTGCAATCAGCATAAAAAAATTGCGCACGTAGGCAATTAAAAAACGCAAAAAATGAGCCCCGTATGAAGTCTGTATGTTCAAAAACGTAGCATCTACAGCTTCCCAAAAGTTTGTCCTCCAGTAATGACTTTGAAGGACGCAAAAAAAATAAACAAAAAATTTGCGCCCCTAGGGAATATAAAAACGAAGAAAAACGCTTTCGGAGTGAAGTCTGTACGACGAAAAATTCGGGAGTTATGGCATGCCAATGATTTCTGATCAATGCACTCCCTTAATGCACTCCCTTAAGGAATACAAAAAAAATAAACAAAAAATATGCGCACCTAGAGAATTCAAAAAGGAAGAAAAATGCTTGCGGAGTGAAGTCTGTACGATGAAAAATACGGGAGTTACGGCATGCCAAAGATTTCTGATGAATGCACTCAATTAAGGAATACAAAAAATAAACAAAAAATATGCACAACTAGGGAATGTAAAAACGAAGAAAAACGCTTGAGGAGTGATGTCTGTACGATGAAAAATACGGGAGTTATGGCATGCCAAAGAAAAAGTTTTGTCTGATGCAGATATCTTCAGGGTCATAATTTTTTCAAAATTATAAAAATAAAAAAGTAAAAATTACGGCCATAAGAGAATCGTGATACGAACAAATCTGCCGTGGAAGACAATTTTTCGGATGAACAGGTGAAACGGTACGGCTGACAATCAGCAAAAAAAGTACAGATAACCACGCAGTTTTTTCAAAATCATCGAAATAAAAAACCTGCAAAGTAGAACCTTGCAAATTGCTTCCTCACTATTTTACACTTTTAACGAAACGACCTCTATGAGGAAGTATGTTGATCAATTTTGGCTTCCTCATAGAGGAAGCATCGTCAAAAGTGTAAAATACTGAGGAAGCAATTTGCAAGGTTCTCCTTTGCAGGTTTTTTCGGCTGTTTTTTTAAATAAATAAAAATGTAAGATTTTAACCACCGATCCAATTTCTCTCAAATTTGTACCCAACCCTTGGTTCATGATAGTCAATGTGTGGACCAAATTAGAACCCGGTACCTTGTAATTTACATGATCCAGCGTGAGAACGAGATTTTTCAAAATATTCTAAATGCCATAAAATTTGAACGGCTTTTCAGATCCGCGTCAAATTTGTACTCAAAACATGGTCCATGGTTGTCCATATGTGAACCAAATTTGAGAAAATTCTGCAACAATTTTTTCCCATTTTTTTTCGTGCCGGCTTTTTTTTGTTCTTCATGCAGCAAAATCGAAATATACCGACATAATGGCAGTTTCCTTGACGAAACTCATCGTTAATAATCAATGAACGTAATGACATGTTCGAAATTGCAATCGGATGTCTCATCATTTACAGGAGCTATAGTACTTACAGACATTTGAATAAATAATGAAATAGCAATTACATGAGAACTGCTTTACCGATTTTCGCCAAATTTAGTACAGATCATGGTTTGATATATATCTTTCTTTCAGATATATTTCAATTTGCGGAAGTTATAGCGCGAAAACAATTTTTGCCAAATTTTCAAAATGCTGTAAAATCTGAATTTCCTGAATTTTTCTGAATTTCACACGCACGCACGCACGCACGCAGGCCCACACATACAGACATTTCGCACAAACCACTTTTCTCGACGTTTTGAACCATTCTGAGTGTACTGACATGAAAATCTCGAAAAAAAAACAAAATTTCACGAAAACAATGCTTCCTCTACGAGGAAGCAAAAAAAGGAAAAATTCCATTTCTACAAGTAAAAAAAAATGTCATATCACAATGCGATACACAACATTCTGAAAAAATGCGTACGTATTCCGGAAAAGGAAGCTACAGCGAACTCAATTTTTTTTCTTTATTTTCTTATATTTCTCGAAAATGAGATCGATTACAAAATTGAAACAATTCCCGCCTCTAGATATGTTCAAGACGGATAAAATGCACTCGTGGCGATCCTCATGCGATAATAATTGTAGGAGTTATGGGGCGATGAAAATGTTATTTCTTGAAGCAGATACACGCAGGGGGGCATGCAGGGCCGGCCGGCGGCGAGTCTCAACCTGTCTAACCGCCGCAGTAACCAAGCGCGGCGGCTCAATGTAAACACTACATTGTAAGCAGGATGATTCCTCGATACGCGGAAAGGTTTCCTTCGAGATGCAGAATTTATGTATGTGCACGTGCGGGCCTGCATTTACACGTGCGTGCGTGTGCGTGTATTGTTACACGAATTTGTTTTATGAAAAATAAATTACTTACCACGTGAACGGCGTACGGATGGTCCGGCATGGATGGATTCGCTATCCTGGATTTCGCCTTCTGGAGATCGCGCTTCCCATGATCTTTCACTAATCCGTACTGGATTCCAGACGAAGTGGTCGTAAATGATGCCATTGTTTTTGCACCACATTCACTATTTCAACAATTTCCTGCTTTTCGTAACTACACAAGTTCACTGACAATTACACGAACGGTAAGCACGCGATATAACTACTGGAATAAATGTGACAGTAATCACGATCACCAAACACTAGACATTCGCCAAGCGTACTGTCTCTCGCGTCGTTGACAGTCGAATAGTTATTATTGTTTACGCTGCCGACTTCTTCTCGCCAAGAGCGAGGGGCTGAGCTGCGCGGTTGGTATGGTAGAAGCGCTGCGGTCGGTGCGCGCGAGGAGTTCGGTGTGGAAATTCGTATATTGAAAGAATTATCAATATTGACTACGCTACTAAAATTGTAATTGCCCTGTTGAAAAAGTCCTTTAGACTCTAATAAAAACTCGTAGAGTATTTATCTGAATTTAAGTGTTCTATCTGCAGCATCAAATTTGCAGATACGAGTCGAAACTGAATTGAACCTACCCTATCAGAAAGTTCATTTATATGGATTTCCGTATCAGGAGTTAACTTGTTTCCGGCAGTTCTAACAGATACAAATTATTTATGAGATAAAACCAATAGAGATATATACGTATTTATGCGGAATGTATACATCTTTACGTATTTATCAGTATATGCGCCTATGATTTTCATGTTTTTTATGAGAAGTTGGGACTTTTCCATTTATCCGATTTTATAAGAAAATCCACTCTATTGAATGAATACGAATCAGTACGAACAATAAGACAACCGTACGTAATTGGATTGCCCCATAAAAAATTACGGATACTTTCAGCATTTATGCGCCAATCCCTGTTGGTTTGAACAGGAATAATTGGGGTATTGCACGGACAAAACGACATCATTTTCCTATAGAAACAGCTTCACATGTAATAGTTCTTATCTGCATTTATATTTCGAAGATTAATGAGATTTTGACGGAATAATCTTTTAAATTTATAATTGAGTCTATGAGTATATAGTAAAATGATTTAAAAGATTGTATATGACTAGTGGTTAATTTGTTGCATCCAAAGTTAGCCGTATTTTCACATCGGTAAACTATGCGTAATGAACAGCTTTTTCCTAATTGTTGAGTGTGTTCGGCATGCTTGAGCGTTACGATGCGCGCGCAGCCCGACGCTCCTGGATGCTTCTAGATGTACGCATGGACGCACTAAAGAACTATTTTTCGGACACTGGCGCAACACTAATGATACTTTTAACAGAAATGTATGGACTTGTTCGGACTTATATTCTAATTTGTAATATATTCTATAAGCGCTTTTTCAGATGATTTGACCCATACATTTTTATCCGAAATGTGGATTCTGTTAGGACTTGAGAACTTCTTGATACAAAGTTTTTCTTTTGAAATCAATCATATTGATACTAAGGACGTAAAACTAAATAAATAGTACAAAAAGTTACCAATGAGTTAATTTGAAAAAATATAAATAACAAGAACTGCAGAAATGTAATTTTTTTATCTTACATAATAAATTTGTTGATTGAACCGAATAAAACAAAAATTACGTTTAAGGGCATGTGAAATACCGACTGCAATAATAAAAACTGTAATCAACGTTTTTTACGCATATTTGCATTTACAGCGAAAAGATGAAATTCATTCCCAGCACTGGTGAAATCCGCAGTAAATGAATTTCTTCTTTTCGCTGTAAACGCAAATATCCGTAAAAAACGTTCATTACATTTTTTGATACCGACTGGGCTCGACGTGGATGTTTCACATCGCCTTAAGGGAATGTGAATGTGTATCGACTTTGCACCTCAAAAATGTTCGGAAGTGCCGTTTTTCGCGAATTATGAACGGATCGAAGCGAATATTGAATTCAGACGCCAGTAATGTGAATTTCGTGCGTAAATTATTCAGAATTTTGATTTTCGAAAAAAAAATAAAAATGACAGATCAATTACCCGCAGAAAAATGTGTAATGAAAAATTGGATTTTTTTCAATTTTTCGACAAAAACTGAGAAAAGTGACTAATTCACGCACTAGATAATAAAAATCACACATGATACGTGCATTCCGATTAAGATTTGGGAGTTATAAATAAGCAAAACACACTTCCGAAAGACTTGTCGGTAACTACGACGAATGTTCACGTCTCGCAACAGCTATCTCTCTCTTGCACTCACGTGTCACGTGGTACATGTTTCATGAAATACCGACTGCGGTAATAAAAACTGTAATAAACGTATTTACGCATTATTGCATTTAGAGCTAAAAGAAGAAATTCATTCCCTGCGGATTTCACCAGTGCAGGGAATGAATTTCTTCTTTTAGCTCTACATGCAAATATCCGTCAAAAACGTTCATTAGTTTTTATTACCGCAGTCGGTATTTCACATGCCCTTAAGACCATTTTTATTGCTTTTTTCGGAAATGGTTAGGTAATTGTGGTTGTAAGTAGTGTAGGAAGATGTTTCTTCTGTCGGATGGGATTGATGAAGAAAGAATACGCGAAATGAAATGAAAAGCACATGTATTTGTATGTATTCCTTTATTGTTCCCCTCAGGGTTACAAGGCTTCCGTTCCTTAATCTATTTTTACATTCTTTTTTACATCCTTATTGATATCTTCGCTTACTTTTAGACTTTCCTTATTCTACCTTATCTTACTATTTACATTTCTTTACACTCTACACGCACGCCGCTTCGCCGCTCTCACACCCACCGCTCGCACACTTCGCCGCTCTCTCTTTGGCTGGTGCGAATGTTAGGGAGCGGGCGGGTGTGTATCTCTGAGTGTTTGTGACTGGAAATTGTGTGTGAGTGGAAATGAATAAAAACTATGCGTATGTTGGAGAGTGTGGGTGTGTGTTTCTTTCTTTTCTTTGAGTATGGGTGCGAGATGTAAGTTGTGTGCTGCGGATAAAGTTAATTTAAGCACATGTTTTTTGTAAGTAATATTGTAACGCGTGATGGGTAACGTGTGGAGCGAATACATGTAACTGCACGGTACTCTTAGGGAACAATTGTTCCAGGGTACGTAATAAACGTCTCTCTCTCTCTCTCTCTCTCTCTCTCTCTCTCTCTCTCTCTCTCTCTCTCTCTCTCTCTCTCTCTCTCTCTCTCTCTCTCTCTCTCTCTCTCTCTCTCTCTCTCTCTCTCTCTCTCTTACTTTCTAACATTCACCTCCCTTCTCTTCCCTTCGTCCTTCCGACTTCCGTTTCCTTCTCTTTCACTCCATTCTTTTTCCATTCACTCCGCTTTTCCCTCCTCCTGTCCTTCCGTTCCTCCTGCCTCCTCCTCCTTCTTCTCTCTCTCTCACCATCCAATTCTCTCATCCATCCCTCTCCTGCTCCTGACTCATCCAGTATTTCTCTTATCCTCTGCCCTGTCCCTTCACCCCCTCCTTCTTCCCCTCTGCATCTTTCCAACACATGCTCCCATGTTTCCCTCTCCCTTCCGCATAACCTGCACACCCTCTTTTCCTCCCCTTCCCAGTATCTGCCTTCCTTCATCTCATTTCCTAATCTGTACCTCGCCACTCTTCTATACCTCTCCTCTTTCCATCTCGCTCCCAAGTATTTCGGCATGCCCTCCACTCTTACTTCCCTATACCACTTATTGTATCTCGACTCCTTTATTCTTTCCCATCTCTCCTTTTCCTGTTCACTTTTGTCCTCTCTTTCGATTTCTTCATATCCTCTCTCCTCGTCTTCTCCCTCTTCCCCTCCTGTTCCTTCTTTTCTACTTTTCTTTATCCATTCCTGCCTTCCTTTTTCCCACCTCGATAACTCCTCCTCCCCTCTCCTCCTCCTTTCCTCCATTTCCTCTAAACATTGTGAGCATGGAAATTAACATGGGAATTATTTCCGCGCCACCTTCGTGCGCCCTCCTCGCCCGTCGCCAAATGCCGGTGGGCGCCAGCCAATTTTTATTTTATAACGCGGGCGGAATCGGCAAACCGCCCTAACTCAAAACGTAAACTTAACCGAAACGTAACCGGCGACGGACTCGGAGGAGCGGTTCACGGAACCTCGGGGTCGCTCAGTATGCTAGGTTGTGGAGAGAGGGCGTGGATCCTTAGTGGCACCGAATAACGGCGAAAACGTAACACAATTATGTCGGAACAATTCGGTCGGTTTATTAATGAGATACCGGAAACCTTTATACTAATTCATCGTAATAGAGAACGACAAACCGAGAGAACACTCACTCTCGGAAATTATGCGTACCTCGAAAATACCTCAAACGAAAAAGAAGGCGAATTCTTATTAAAACCAAAATAGAGGTAACCGGGGCCAGGTAGCGCGAGAGCGCGTCGCGTCGTGGTCACCCATAAAAGAAAAACAGAAAATCAGAGAACGAATCATCGCACTTAATAAATCGGTAACTAAAAGGTAACGTGCACGAACTAACCAGGGAACATCAGCGAACGCGCACGAATATATTAAGAACACTAGAGAACGAACGCGAACGAATCAGAGAACACTAGAGAACGAACGCGAACGAATCAGAGAACACTAGGTAATTACCCTAATATTAAACCGTGGTTTCGCTAATCGTTGCACTGATATTAAACTGTTGGTTCGCCAGTCGACGGTAATCTAAAATTAAATACGAACTCAAAAATAATTACGGACAACGCCGGGAAACTTAGCGATGACGCCGAGAAGATAACTAAACTCAAAATTAATTAACGAGAGCGCCGGAAAACTAATGACAGGTATCGCCGAGAAAATAGAAGAATATAAAACTAATAGATAACTTACAAGAAGGTAATGCGATAACATAACTAACACTAGGAAATGCTAACACTTAAAAAGGTAATTTTAGGTAACATTCGGTAACATTAGATAGCATAAGGTAACAGGAGGTAACATCAGAGAACAAGAGAGAGCTGCTTGCCGGCCGAAGGCCGGCCGACGAGAGATCGTCGGTCGGCGGCTCATCACCCAGCAGGGCTGCGAGATCCGCGAGCCCCACTCTAACCGCGGTCCCACTCTCATCGACGCGCGGCGATGCTGCGGCGGCGATGCGCGCGCACCTGCGAGCGTCCGAGCGAACCTAAAGGCGGACGCGACGCCGAAATTCAGTAAAGATGACACAGATAACGAAAGATAACCGACAGATACATGAAACGTAACCGAAACTGACCGACATATGACAACCTATCGTGGTGATGATCGATAACGAGGGAATCTCCTTGTGACGCGGGAGTCTGAACAAACGTAAACGTAGAGATAACGGAAAACCGAACCGAAAAACGACCTGGCGATCCGAGCATCGGTGTGGTCGTATGCACCTCCGCTGCGGCCTTCCAAACATACCTGAAACTTAACCAATCTTTCCCCCGAACGTCACTTCCTCAGTGAAGCGCCGGAATTTCACCGGTCCTCTATCCTCTCCTACCGATACACCCTGAGCGTTATCACCGAGATATCCCGGGTGGCACAGTAATTCGGCCCTGAACCGCGGTAATCTCGGTGCATTGACCACTATAATTGACCGTCAGATAACGTATTAGGTAACATTACCCTAAAACCGGAAAAAGACCAATCGGCGGTCGGAAGGAACGCTAAAAACTTGCAGATTCGCGACTCTGCAGACCGGGGGACAGAATATTCAAAAAAATTCTGTCACAACATTTTCTCGCTATCTCACTCCCTTCCCCCCTTTTTCGCTTCTCCTCGTATTTCCATGCCCTCCTCCCGGCTCTTGTCCTTAGTTTATCCCTTTTTACTTCCTCCCTCACCATATACCCTGGCGTTCTCCAATCCACCCCTAGTGCCCACTTTATGTACCTTTCCTGTAACCTTTCCACCTCTTCCCTTTCTTCCCATCCCCATATTTCCACCCCGTATCCTGCCACTGTCCATACTAGCGTATCAAACAGCCACATTCTCCTTTTCCAATCCTTCTCAAACTTCCTCTTCCCGATACCCCATGCCTGCTTCATTACCCCCGTTGCCTTCCTCACTCTGCCCTCAGGTGTTCCCCTTGTCCCATCTATTTATTAAAACAAAAGTAACGTGTAATTCGTCGCACACGTCTGGTCGCTCATAACGCTTTGCGCCGACTGCCTCGCGCGCTTCCACTACCGCGTCTACTTCACAAACGACTCGCGCGCTGTTGCCACTTTCGGCCGCTCGCTCGCTTTCCCGCGCACCCTTACTAGCTTGCCCGCGCGCGCTCGCAACAACGAGCGGTTGTCAGGACTTGCGCAGTACACCGCCGTGGCGAGCGCCTCTGGGGAGACGTACCGACTTCGCTCAGTCGACTGCCGAGCGTGATCGGGAGAGTGCCAAGAGGTGTGCGATAGTCGTGATAATCGTGTGCACCATCTGGAAGCTACGGATTAGGATTTACAGATTGTAAGTACCATTTCATTATTGGGGTCTGAAAAGAATATATATTTCTGAACAAAAACATCAAAATCAGCTATGAGATATCCGTTCTCAAGATTTTCCATATGTTGCAAGATAGTCTGCATGAAAACGCCCGCCAGGCAACTGTAATTTGTACATAAAATTTCTAAAAACGTGTAATAACAATGAAAAATGAAAGTGCAAATTAAATTTTAGTCTTCTATTTTGAATATTGCTTCGCCGAAGTGACGAAACCTGCACTTTTGTTTTCGATATCCACACATCGCGTCTTACTAACAAAATCTGATAGGATCTACTGATTGTTTAATGGATCTTAACTGTTTCTACATGGATCTTTCTGGTTCTATAGGATTCTGTGTGACATTTCAATCATCATTTTTTTCTTTCGCGTCTTACTGATAGACACGGATAGAGTCCGGTCGGTTCAAATAATATCAGTTACGATCCAGAATAATTCATACAGATTTCTATCAGTAAAACGCAATGGGTGAATTAGTGGAAACAAATATGAGGAGTTGTAACTTTCGAGAAAAAGTTGAGGATGACCAGATCTCCGGCTCGTCCTGAATGTGGTAATCGAATATGTAAGCAGAAAAAAATCGATATTTTGAAGTTGTTCAATAAGTTATTATCTAGGAATCCTCAAATAAAATTAAAAGTTTCAGATGAAAAAAATTGAAATAACGATTTTGAGATCGCATCTAAGGATTTTTGTTGTTCCTGAACCCACTGGTTGCTTCGAGATCAGAAATATGCGTTTTTCGCTGTGTGCACAGCAGAGTTGGGCAGCAGCAAATACTTCGGACATCTAATTACACATCCAATTATCCATTGCTATGAGCATTTGTAATCAGATGCAATTGAATTACCCATTGCTTTGAGCATTTGTAATGAAATATAATTCAATTACCCATTGTTTTGAGCATTTGTAATTAAATTTAATTCAGTTACTCATTGTTTTGAGCATTTGTAATTAAATATAATTCAATTACTCATTGCTTTGAGCATTTGTAATGGATGACCAAAGCAATTGATGCTCGGAGTAATTTAATTGCACGTATGTAATTCAATTACACGCACACAATTAAATTACATTCGTGTAATTAAATTACACGCACGCAATTAAATTACATTCGTGTAATTCATTTACACGCGTGTAATTAAATTACGTTCGTGTAATTCAATTACATGCACGTGATTAAATTACATTCGTGTAATTCATTTACACGCGTGTAATTAAATTACATTCGTGTAATTCATTTACACGCGTGTAATTAAATTACATTCGTGTAACTCATTTACACGCGTGTAATTAAATTACATTCGTGTAACTCATTTACACGCGTGTAATTAAATTACATTCGTGTAATACAATTACATTCGTGTAATTCATTTACACGCGTGTAATTAAATTACATTCGTGTAATTCAATTACAACCATGTCATTAAATTACACATATGTAAATAAATAACGGTGATTGTAATAAAAATCTCAGCCAATTACAAAACCCTTCATGACCGTCAGGTAATCTAAATTTCCATTTCTTGGAGGTTCACGATCATACTTGCATTTCCTCGCGATGCATAATGTTTAGAAGAGTTATTGTGCTTTGGAACGGGCCAGACAGATAGACAAATGAGTAAACGCTTTCTTTACACTATATTTATATTCAACACATATAAATTCACAATAATGTAAGAATCGATTTTTTGCGATTTTTTTTTAGCTTTTTCTTTTACATTTTTCGTATGTGATAACAACGTAAACTCGAAGTATCGCCATCTCGTTGGAGACACAACGTAGAAAGTTTAATAATTAATAATTGAGTTAACGAGGAAGAAATGTAATAAAAATAAATATTTATATTGAATAAATGACAACGGTCATGAGAGTATTCGAGCAATCACATTTCTTGCCGAAGGTAATCATCTCTCCACGTTTTTTCGCGACAAACCCAATCGCTTGATACTCGTCGTTGTAATTCTAATTCGTCGTCACACATTGTTTATCTCGCAATTCTTCACTGCATCTTCCACATAGTGGTCATCGGAACTTCGTTATCGGGCCCAGCCCATTTCCCGTTCACGTTCCCCGTTTCGGCGTTGTCCGGGGCGTGCTGTAGAATTAAATATGTCTATAAGTTCAATCTACGCGAGATTCATAGTATTACTTCATATACGCACACTTTATTTTTGCAAATACCTTCGTGATGCATCGGCCTTAAAAAGAACCCGCTGCTCGAAGTGCTGATCAGTCAGCCTGTTAAATTTAGGTATGTCCATCATAGTGGCGTAACTGAAGAGCCGCTCCACCGGTCCCGATGACGGCAAGGGGGTGTTGAATCGCAAAAACAGCTGACGAATTGTTGGGAAATCTTTTAAGCTCTCAAGACTCGTGTCAACTCTTGACAAAAATTTAAGGAGCTCTACTTCCGTTTCTCCGTGTTGAACAAAGGGATCCGGCTCTTCAGCTGCCTCGTCGCCGAAATCAAAGTAATCGTTGGCGATAGGAGAAGCGTTGGCTTCTGGATCTGGATCACGAGGTCTCACTTCAGACGCTGCTTTGAGAACGATATCCCGCACTTTTTGTTGCAAAGCTGGATCCAAGCACGTTAACCATCGCACTTTGAACTTGGGATGGGTGACAGCGGCTATCGCTGCAAGCTTTCTAGTGAAACATTTATCGCCTGAAGTAAGGGCCGGCACGTCGCGATCGTGTTTTTGGCTAATAAATGTTCTACTTTCCTTCTCAAGGAGACCAATGTGGGTAGAAGGTAGCCATAAAAACAATAAGTTTCGCCCTGCAAAATATCGATTGCCTCTGCTAGCGGCTTCATACACTCGACATATTCTTCGAGATACGCGAAGTCGGACTGTCTCAGTGGGTTTCTCAGCTGAACTATTTGGTTCATATCGCGATGAAGTATTTTCTCCTTGAGCTCAATTATTCGTCTCAGAGAGTCATAGAGAGAGTTCCAACGAGTTACGACTGGTCGGAGCAATGCTTTGCCCAAGTACAACCTCAGTGCTTCATTCGTTTTCGGAGATCGCAGCGATTTCCACAACCAAGTGCACTGATTTAGAGCCTCCTCGTGTATCTTAGCGAGATCTGGCGATGCGTGTATTGCCTTGTTTACATCGACTGATGCAACCAGATGCAACGTATGACTAGCGCAGCGCATATGAAATGGCAGCATAACACGAAGCTCCTCTATGTTATTAAAAGCTTCGTTCTCGAGTGGTTCTTCCGGCTGAATATCAACATCGACACTGACACTATCGGAACTGTCACTGTCGTCACTGCGATTTTCATCTAAGAATAAAGATAACATGGTGAAATTAAAGATTGTTGACGGACATTTCACAGCTGTTTGTATACTGCAGTCTGGTTGTAGATAGGTTTCCACAAATAAAGTTGAACTTGGACGAACATACCGGATGGGTAAATTTCATCTATGTCTACTCCAAAAACCTTGAAGGCTTTGACAAAATTAGATCCGTTATCAGTTACAGTTGCTACGATGTTGTGATAATCTAAATCGAAAGCCGCGTGGATCTCGATAAGTGCGTCTGTGATTGCTGTGTGTGAATGCGTACCGGGGAAACGCATGCATGCAATAGCAGCCGATTTGCGTTCCAACGTTTCCTCATCGATCTACGAAGTAATGATTTTTTGTTATAATAAGTAACAATAATGAGCATGTATAGGAACCATATACCGATGTGCGAACTAGGAAGGTTACGCTTATGCAAAATTAAAGATGACAAGGCAGAGATCTTCAACTTTAGTATCCAGAAAATATCTTTTATGAACACGCACAGAAAAATATTAATATAAAAAATAAACATACCCAGTGTACTGTAACTCCGATAAATCGTCGTTTCGATCCTGTCCAAATATCGGCGGTTGTACAGAAATATTTGTTTTTGGACATCTCCTTTCGAATTTCCGCCGAACACTCAGCGCGTATAGCGTCGATGTTCGCACCGAGCCTACGTCTCGACATGTGTTTAAGGGATCCATCACCCTGCTTTATCTTTAAATCTAGAAATTTAAATTTATGTACTGTAATTGAATAAAATTAATAGTCGTAGTTAAGAATTTGTATTGCTTCTGCAAAAAACATTATGTAAATGATTTATATATCGTCTGTGTATCGTCAAACATTTTCTGAAAAACTGGCATCTCTACAGTCCTTAACGGTGCCCCGCTTTTGATCTAGCATTACTAAAAAAAACGACATGATCGAAAATCGTAAAAAATTACAAATGATGCAGCATGCTATTGTTCGCAAACTAACGAACATTGATCCCGATCAAATAGAAACGCGTTTTGGTCTTTATATACTTAAACAAAGTGCCACCGTCGCTGTATAAACAATCGGTGTAGGTGGTTCCAACAACTGGGGCCATGTGAGATATAAAGGAAAACCTATTTATAGTATAATATTAAAACTAACGAACGATCAGATACTTTTTTGAAACTTTGCTAGTTACGAAAGTGGCAATCTATAGAAAAATTATTTTATTATTAAGTTACTAACAAATAGATGAACATATAAAAAATAATCTGGTTGTTCGATAGAAAATGTTATAAACTATGCTCTGTCCAAATTTGAAGTGAATCGGACCAATAGATCTTGTGCTACGACTTATACCGTATAGTAAAACATACACAAATGGATATACAAAAAAAACTACAAGAAAAACACAAAAGAACAAAGCGAAAACAGTAGCAAAAATCGTCATAACTCGATAATTTCCAAAATCTTTCTTACAAATTAAAGTTAAGACCCTAGACTATACAACTATGCAGCGAAAAATAGTTTTTTTGAACCTTATGCAAACCTCATACAATTGAAAAAAAAAATCGAATTTCAACAATTTTTTTTAATTCAGAAAAAATTTATATGTATTCGAAAAAACCAACCCACTTGTTATTTGAAAAAAAAAAACAAATTTCCTGAGGATTTGTGAAACCATTATTCTTCAATGTAATAAGGTGGTAGTCTCGCGGACAGTTCAAATCGTATAAATTCGAGAAAAGTGCGAGAAAATTGCAAAGACTTCTCGATGGTCGAAAAATCTGAAAAATGTATGCACACTAAAGGTATTGAAATGATTAATTTGGCATAATAGTAATTCCAAAATGTTATTAACAAATTCATTAAAAAAATTGTTTAACATATATTTCGGTGACACAAGTTTTTTTGGGGATGAAAGTGATTCCTTAGGTTTTTGCAATACGTATACATTTTTTCAGATTTTTAAGTACTCTTTGAAATTTGGGTTTTTTTACATGGAAAATATGTGAAGTTTCAAAGAGTACTTAAAAATCTGAAAAAATTCATACGTATTCAGAAAAACGAAGGAATCATTTTAATCCACAAAAAAACTTGGGTCACCGAAATATTTGTTCAATAATTTTTTTTTCGTGAATTGTTTATAACATTTTGTAATTATTATTATACCAAATTAATCTTTTCAATACCTTTAGTGTGCATAAATTTTTGCAGATTTTTTTACCATCTAGAAGTGTTGGCAATGTTCTCGAACTTTTCTCGAATTTATGTGAGTGGAATAAGCCACGAGACTACCTCCTTAAGGCGAGGCGACACCAGCTGAGTCGGTAATAAAAACTGTAAACAATTATTCCGACCATGACATACGATTACGGAAAAAAGAAAAGTTTTACACCATTCCTCATTCAATTCTGAATGGTCTTAAACTTTTATTTTTCCTTGCATGTGTCTACTTTCCGTGTATTGTTGTTCCGAAAATTATTTGCTATCTCTCCGCACTCATGGCGGCGTCGCCTCGCCTTAATACAATGTGCGTCCACTCGAATTTTGGGCGAAAACTCTTGAAAAACAAGACAAATCGTAAATTGGTAAACCTATCGAAAACCAATATGGCCGCTCGAACTCTCAACACCACCTGTTTCGTAATATAAAAATTAACTGACGAATTACCTGGAAACCTTCCGAAGTGTCTACAAACCGCAATAAAAGGGCACGAATAGAGCTGACACAGTTTCACTCACACGCTACATTGGATATTCGAAGGGCTACAACTGTGGCGGTTGAGTTTGCTTGACGCTACGACGCTACGACGCTACGACGTGACGCTACGACGCTACGACGTGACGCTAGTGGCGACAGCGGCGCTCCGCACTGCTGCGTGAACTGATTTTCCGGGAATCAAGCGTTCAGAGGTAGTGGCACTCTCCTCCCCCCCAGCCGTAGCAAAAAAATGTCGGAACCTATTTTCTCCCAAAATACTCGGCAGATAGAGCTCAGGTTTTGACGGAATGTGTGAAAATATTGCAGAATTGTACTAAGCTTCTGGCTCCTCGATACTCGTAGCCGTTTGATGAGGAGAATTGAAAAACAAAAAGGTGCGAGAGAGACAGCCCTATTGGGCAACGAAGTTCCGAGCGAACTATTATCAGTCGTCTCGGTACAGTCCCATCAAATGTAAGTTTCGGGGCAAATTTCGAACACTTCTCGATTAGATAAAAATCTGAAAAATATCAAGCAGGTAAAAGGTGCTGAAAATATTGATTTTGCATAATAATAACAATAATAATAATGATGATGATGGTGATGATGATGATGACGATGATAATACAATGTTTTTAATAAATTAATGAAGAAAATAATTGTTCAACAATTTACCCGGCAACCCAACTTTTTTTTGGGATGTAAATTATTCATTAATTTTTGAGAATACGTATGAATTTTTTCAGAACTTTGTCAAATTTGTTTTAATTGCGGTTTTCGGCCCACATTTTGCTTAAAAAAACGCAATTTAAAAAAATTTCAATTATACCAACGTAATACAATTACACTCAAGTAATTCAATTACTCGAAAGTAATTCAATTACTCGAAAGTAATTCAATTACACTCAAGTAATTCAATTACGCCAAAGTAATTCAATTACACGCACGTAATTGAATTACACCAAAGTAATTCAATTACACTCAAGTGATTCAATTGCACCAAAGTAATGCAATTATACCAAGGTAATTGAATTACACCACTGTAATTGAATTACACAATGGTATTCAATTACACAAATGTAATTCAATTACTTTTAGCATCAATTATAAATGCTCAAAGTAATGAGTAATTGAATTCCATCAATTACAAATTATTTTGAGCATTTATAATTAACTTTCATTCAATTACACATTACTTTGAGCATTTATAATTAACTTTCATTTAATTACGCATTATTTTGAGCATTTGTAATTAAATTTTATTCAATTACTCATTGTTTTGCGTGTTTGTAATTCGGTAATTGTCAATTACAAATTCGCCCAACTCTGGTGCACAGTCCACAGTTTTCACTCTGGACTACGCACAGAGTGAAATACCCATATTTTTGGTTTTATAGCAACTGGTTGACCCAATCAGTGCGTCCAGTAACAAAAACGTCCTTCGCTGCGATCCTAAAAGAAAATAATTATTTCAATTTTTTTCAACGGTGAGGAAAAACGTAGCCCTACAGTAAAAACATAATTTTTTAACAGACTCGGCCCCCTTAGTGCTACGCACCTTGTCAAAAATTTACATAATTTTTAGATATAACTTCTAAACTAATGTGATTTGTATAAACGCTATAACTATTTTTATTTAGATTATATGTATTTTCAGGCGATTCGGCGATGTGGGCCTATGTCAAACTCACTAACAAATCTACATACGAAGCGGTAGCAGCTAGCCGCATTCGCCACTTGGAGCTGCCGGTGCAGAAGGACAAATTGTATAATATAAAAGTCGACAACGAATGGAAGACGGGTGTCGTTGCTTTTGTGGAAGGTAATGAAAATGTTATATATAAGAGCTAGCTCTGGCGCATTGACATACTCATTGACCTATCAGGAGACTTATGAACTGACTTCACTATTTCATAATGTATTTTTACAGAAACCATAACAGTTTTAAACGATCGAGCGGAGAGAGAGCGAGTAAAAACGATACCGAAATCGTTATTGCTATCCGCTTCCGATTTTACAGACGACGAAGTTTTTCAAGAGAAATCCCTGCCATCGACAGCAACAACCAATCTAGCAGCTCAGTTAAATGAAAAATTAGCGATTCCGAGAGAAAAAAATGTGATTAATCTTTTCGTCAATTTTATTTCGTATACAAAAAAACTTACGTATAACAACGTAAACTTATATAAACAACTGATTACGGGAATACATTTTCCAAAAAAAACCTCGGAATAGTACGCCGACAACAAATTTTCTTAGTTAAACTTTTTGAGGACATGTTCTCCATCTTATACATTTTCCAGAAGAACTCGATCGTTTTACGTAATGGCACCGAATTTTCGAACGGCGAAACGACGAATTTACAAGCTTTATCTAGCTCAATCAAGCAAACCCGTATTTGTCAGTAATCGCACCCGTAGGCGACGGCGGCAAATGATTGTCAACTCAAATAACAAAGTAGTTGGTGAGTTTGGAATGGGTGATCGTCTAGATTAGTCGGAAAGCCAAATTCGAAAATTCGTTTGTGTTTTCTGTACTGCCAATGAAGGCATCGATCGATATTTTACTGAATATATTTTGCTTTAACTTCAATGGTTCTGATATATCATTTTCTGATTTATCGAAACTCCTCGACTTTTACTCCATTATTTGGTAACGTATGATAGTTAACATGATATTGTCGCGATATTGCAAGACGTGGACCCTTTTTTTCTTCTATAGATGTAATAAAAAAAACTAAAAAGTATTTAGAGTAGATGATTTTCTTAAGTGTTTCTATTTTGTCCCTTTTTTCTTTGCCGAAACGTGCATTCGATCATGAATATGAATAAAAAAAAATAAGTTTTTGTAACACGTGCACGAATCGCGGCACTTTCCATGGCAGTCTTGCGAGCCGAAAGTGGCCGTTTCCCTGTCAGTTGCGAACCTGTGGTAAAATGACAGAGTCACGCATGCGCAGTTCGCATTTCGTTCACTTTCGTCCCTTGGGAGTTTCTGTCATTCACTTTCGTCCCTTCAATCACAACCTCACTTTTCAGTATTCGTCTCGCGCGACTGCCATTCCAAGTGCCGCAGATTCGTGCACTCGTTACAAAAAGTATGATGTGCAACACGAGTCGAAATGGCAATTGCGACCCTTGTTGCACAATATACTATTCCTCTATGAAGTAGCAAAATACCGGGATGTTAATTTTTCAACGACATGCGGTTTTAAAGGTTTTAATTCGTTCGTAACGAAGCTGAAAATAAACTGACTCATCAGTAGTTCAATAATCACTGTAATAAACATTTTTTGTAATTGTGGCAAAATTAATTTTGATAAAACAAAATTCGTGTAGCGTATTTGTTTTAAATAACCTCAGTTTGGCCTCAATTTCGAAAGTATGAGGTACGAACCTGTTTTTTTTTCTTTCGAAATGCGCCATATATCGAGTAATTCTGGATTCTACCACGATTTTTTAAGTAAAATATAACAAGGGTGAGTACAGCGTTCACAGCTACTCTCAATTCTTTTTCGTGACACACCTTATTCCTCCATGATCAATAAATTGTATAATTCAGAATTTTAGTCCAATTTGGTATATCTAATATCGGGACATACGTGGCATGGAACCGTGCTACTGCAGAAAGTGATTTCGAATTCGGCGTTCTTGCTGATGCAAAGATGGCACGCATTTTACAATGCTGTGTTACAATAGTTCACATAATAATTATACATCTGTTAATACAGAACTCGACACTACTTCTACAGACGCGATTCCGACTATCGAAGAACCGTGTACAGATGATTCCGATGATTTGCGGATCGAAAATGACGTCGATGTATTAAACTCTCATGATATAGACGTTGAGTCTCCTTCTATTGAAGCTAATCTGGTACCACCTCCGTGTGGTGTCAGTAGATGTTTTACTGAGACCGATCGCAATGCTCTAAGACATGGAGCAGATGATTCTAGTACTGTAGGATCAACAAATAATGACGACGATTCAATTTTAAGTGTGCAATCGGACAGTTCACAGACGTTAGATTTGCTGGCGGAATTTGAAAGTAATCCAGATTGGAGACGAATTATGATGTTCCCTTCTGCTGGTCTAACAATATCAGACGTACTGCTCATGACGAATACGTACTCTCTATATAAAAAATGTATCGCGCAAAGATCAAGATGATCTAGTAGAACTCGTTAAAATTTTGGTCGGGCCAGAATTTGATTCATGGAGTTCCAGTAATTATACAAGATCAAAATCGTATGATCCACCTCGTGACAAAATTAAATTGCACTATTGTTGTCCAAAATGCTGCATAGTTCTAATTGAACAAGATTTGACAGCGGCACTTGCCAGCATGAGCGTAAAATGCAGTACATGTGAAGTCGAGCATGAACTTTCATCAGAATCTCCAAATTCTTTTATGACCATTGACATAAAATATCAAATACAACTGCTGTTGGATGAACAGAGTATACAAGAGGACCTACTAAAAAGCATCCAAGAAATAAAACACAGGCAAAGTGACGGAGTGATACGCGACGTTTTCGATTCAAAGCTGTACAGGAAGATACAAGCTCACTTGCCACACACATTAACTATCGTTGTCAGCACTGACGGTGCACCACTCTTCAAAAGCTCGAGACGAAGTTTTTGGCCACTGCAACTGTACATCGGTGAACTGTCCCCCAAAATTCGGTTTAGGCATATTATTCTTGCTGGTCTATGGTTAACCGAAAAAGAGCCAAAACCGAACTTTCTGAACTTGTATATGTCAGCATTCTGCGAACAACTAGCAAAACTGATAGATACCGGGGTAAACATAATTAACAAGACGACAGGAGTGATAATGAACTTCAAATTTTGTTGTAATATGGTCTGTGTGGTTTCACTGGCTCGACCAGTCATTCAAAATCGTCTACAATTTAATGGCTATTTTGGTTGTAGCTGGTGCTATATTTACGGAAAACATGATGGGAGTTGAATGCGATACCCGATCTCTTTGAATGACCCTAAATTGAGAACGCACGAGATGTACAAGCAAGACGCGAAAGACGCAGCGAGACTTGGTAAACCCATTAACGGAGTAAAAGGTCTCTCGACTTGTCTTGAACAATTGCCTTACTTCGATTGTGTCTGGGGTTTCCCAATCGACTACATGCATCGTGTATTACTTGGAGTAGCACATCAGTTATGGAATATGTGGACGACTCCTGGTACGGATTTTTATTTGTCACCCTCCGATCGAGCATCTATTGACGAACGTTTTATGTCAATTAAGCCATCTCACGAAATACACCGACTTCCGAGATCACTGAAAGTAATTGCGAAACGCAAAGCATCCGAATGGAAGTACTGGCTACTTCATTTCAGCGCGCCATGCTTGTACGGAATTCTGTAGGCACAATATTATGACTCGTATCTTCTACTCGTCAGAAGTGTTTACACTTTGCTATCGATGGAAATTACAGAAGAAGATTTGGATAGATGCGAGTACGATATACTACAATTTGTTGGAGAATGCGATATATTGTATGGTTCGAGTGCCATGACTTTCAATATGCATACTGTGCTGCATTTGGTGGAGTCTGTTCGACAAAGTGGTTCTCTATGGGCTTCCTCAGCGTTCCCTTTTGAGAACGGGATCTTACATCTTAAACAGACCATTAATACCGCGAGGGGAGTTTCGCATCAAATAGCTATAAAGTGGCTATAGAGAAGTGTGATTCGTTTGAAGATAGAGACGTCTTCAAATGCCGTTTCAAGTAAAGCCTATTGTGAGAAGCTGTTTAACGAAAGATTGCTTACAAACTTCACAAAAACTAGCGACGGCGTAATGTTGATTGGCACCGGCGGGACAACCCAGAAAATGGAAAATATAGTACGAAAGTTCTTTGGACGTGAATTAGAAACAGCAAAGGTTTTCAGCAGGTGTGATTATAAAGGAACAGTCTTTCATGCAACTGCTTACACTCGGCCTAAAAGAACTGAGGATACCTTTGTTCTATTGGATACGACAAAAATAATGCAGATACACAACTTTGTATCTATAAATGACAAGTGTTATGTCTATGGATATGAGATACTAACCGTAGCCAGCCGTTTTGCAAGTAATGTGAATATAGGACACATTCTTGAAGTAAGGAAAAACAAAGGCGATGAAATTATGATCGATTCAAGAAGTATGAAAGCTAAGGTCTTGCACATTACTGCCGGAGACGCAGACTACGTCGGATTTTTCCCAAACCTCGTGGAAATTGAATAAAGGTTTGTGTTCAGATGGAAAAATTACATTTCAATTTTCGCCATCAATACCCGAATATCGCATTGCTTCGTTCGGTTTCAGTATTCTCTTCACTATGTAAGATGCATACTTTTGTAGTTTAAACATAGGGAATATTCATCTTACCTAGTAGGAGTGTTAACGTGCCAAAAGCACCTACTGCTTCAAAGAATGTCAAGACTTCTCTTTTTGCGACGCCTACTTTCATTCAACTAGTAATACGCTCTATTCCTCTGTTTTCCACTGCATGTCGAGGATGATACGTGAAGAATAACGCATCACTACTAAAGTGGAATTGATTCACTGACTCATTACTGACTTCGCCTGACTAATAATTATTGTTCTCTGACAAATTTAAAGCTCATGGTGCCATATGAAATGCAATATTTACAGAGTATAATATTATTCGATGTAAATATACTGCAATTACATTTGTGGCCACGGCTTAAAAAATCGTCAATATAAATACCATATCTTACCTATGGGTAGTGCCTATTTACATTTCATTTTTCCCCCATCCTAATTAATCTATTCCTTTTCCATTGCTTGATCAGTTTTTTAATGTGTGAAATGGATGCTTTTCTTGATAATGGTTGACAGAAAGAGCAAATACTAGTGCCTATAATGAATTTACATTTGATTATCGCCAGGTCTTGAAACGAAACACGAAGAATACCCCGGATGAAATAATGGAGAGCCAAGGTGATAACGGCAAAGCATCAACTTCGTTTCAAGGGATCGTGGATAATCACGGTTTGGAAGAGGGGAAAACCAACGACATGGTAAGATAACTTTTTTACTTTTGAGAACTATCATGCATGCTGTACTTTCTTTGGGCTCGTCTTGCCTCCTCAAAGAGGAATCTTTATTTTTATTAGACGTTTTTTTAAATGATTTTCATGTGTGTGTGCGTTTGCGTATCTGAATATGAAAGTAATTGATTTTAAACAACATTATCAATCGTACAGGAATCAACGGCTGAAAAAGAACTGCAGCCCGTAGGAACGGACCACACAACTGTGGACAATCCGACGCAGAGCAAGCAGAAGAAAGATCCGGCAAGCAGAAGAAAAAACGACAAATATCTCAAACTTACAGCGGCAAAGGCAACCAAAAAGTCTCGGAAATTTACGGCAAAAAAGGCGGGTAAAGAAAACGAAGAGCCTAAAAAACGGACCAAAAAGACGAAAAGGTGCAGTGAAAATAAGCAAGCTGAGAAGGTAAAATAATTTTACTATATACAATAGATCATTACATGTTATTAGTTTCGTGAATCCGAATTGATACCTGGCGTACTCCGCAATACTGTACGGGCTTCGGCACGTCTTGCTTATAGCCGTAGGGTTAAATGTATGTAAATCATTTCAGGTAATGCTCGGATAGTAATTGCCGTTCTCCCCAAGGAAGTTCAATCATTTCTCACTACACAAAGTAGGGTATTGCCGTATGCTATTGCATAACATTGTTCCACCCCAAATATAAGTAAACGACTGTAAAATTTTCAGAGAATATTTATTACGTTTCCGCCTTTTAACAGGTGATAGGTGTTCGTAAGCGCCGGGCTGAATCACCTTTGGCACCGATGGGCGATCCACCGAAAATTTCGAAACCCAGTGAAAAGCTACCTTCATCCGCATTGCCGGACAATCCGCTACTCTTACTCGGCGTAAGTATAATAATTTTTTTAAATATTTGGCGTCGAGACGCTAACGCGTCTCTTGATGTAGTCGCGACTTTGTTTGGAAAAATCTCTCCTTTAGCATTCAATTTTTGTTGTAATACCGATAATGTGATAATGTAATTTGATAATATCGATTTATTAATTTTTTGGAAACGCCGTGATGTGTTGATTTGTTAAAATAAATGAAAACAACAATTCTCGAACAAAAATATTCAACTGTTTATGATTTAAAACAATTTTATAAATGCTTAGTTGGATCACTATAAAAATATACTGCCTTATTAAAGCAGTAGATATATTGGTATCCATCATGGGGTGAAATAACGAAATTACTGTTCTATTCAAAATATTTTCAGATAGCATAGTGAAACAAAATGCTAAATTGTCTTTGTGTATGGGATGAGGTTCGGAGGAAGGGACAATTTGCACGTGTAACTTTCCATAAACAAGAGTTCAGTACTGGACCTGAGATCGTTACTAATTTAGTTAGAAATGTAAACCTCAGACATTGCTAAGCCTCTGCAGCAGAGCATGAGTCTCATCATTGGTTTATATCTCGGTTAGAAATTGATTTGTCCACGAAGAATGGAGTATAAAGCAGAATTACAATGAATTAGGAAATAAGATTCTAATGTTCATGTAGAGTGCGGATGACACTACAAGGAGCCGAAGACTCATAAGCAAAAGGGAGATGTAAAATTGGGTAATAATGGACTCTATCCTCAGAGATATATTAAATCTCATCAACGGATTATTGATCGTGATATACGTTAGACACGTGTATTTATGTCGATGCAGGATGCGGACGTGGTCGGGATCAAAGTAAACAAAGACACCCGCGTTGTCGTGAGAGTGAGGGCGTTCAAATATTCAAGTGAGATGGGCTGTCTCCAGTAGTTCGTGCGAAACTTGAATTTTTGTCGTCCAGCTCTAACTTCTCTAATTGCGATACGTAATGGAAATGCGAATTAATTATTAAACCTCGTGAGTTGGGCTTCCTCCAGTAGTTCTCTAATTGAAACGACGAATAATAATTTCCTCGAGTGAAATAACGCGCGCAAGAGAAATTACGAAATTCCGAAATAAAATATTATTTGTCTCTTTAACGAATTCCGAGAATTCGGGTTCGCGACGGCGAGCGAGACACGCAAAAACGTTAATCCGTCCTAATCCTCGCGAGTGATAATTTGGGCACGGCGAGGTGCGTTTGACCTACCTAAGTGTGCGGATATAATATCGATGAATTTACGAGTTATTATTTCGATGCCGCGAGGTACGCAATTGCTCGAAGGTCTACAATTGCTAACGAAATAATAATCGGAACGCGAGAGTATTCGGTGCACGGGCGAAAGGAAATTCCGAAATTAAAATATTATTTTTCCCTTTAACGAATTCCGAGAATTCGGGTTCGCGACGGCGAGAGATATGCAAAAACGTTAATCCTGCCTAATCCCCGGGCGCGAGAATATCGGCACGGCGAGATGCGAAGGAAGGACCTACGGGTGCAGATAAGAAATAGCAAGTCGTGTGAATTATTATTTCTATCTGGCGAGGTACGCGATCTCTTGATGATCTTTCATTGAAACGCGAATAATAATTTTAACATGCGAGTAATCGATGCCCGGGTGAAGTGAAAATTCCTAAATTAAAATAATATTCTTCCTTCGAACGAATTCCAAGAATTCAGGTTCGCGACGGCGAGAGATGGGCAAAAACGCTAATCCGTCCTAATCCCGTTAGTAGGACAATACGAGCACCGCGAGGTCTAGACGACTCGTCGAGACGGGTCTTACAAATACGTGATAAAGTTCGTGTATGTACGTGACTCTATGGCTCTATGGTAATTATGTCAAGGTTGTAGTTCACAATACGAGACGCGGGCGAGAATTGGTGAAGAACCAAATCAAGCGCGCAAGTGTGGGTGAGGATTAGATGGATACACTGGTGTCGCTGCGATAACGAGCCCAGTGTCTTACTTTCAGGAGTTGTTGAGTGTGCGTGTTGAAGCAATATCAAGCCGCACGGGTTACAAATGGGTGTACCATGCAAGTCAGATAGGAAAGAATAGAGAAGACAATAGGTAATGAATCTATTGGAGCTGGGCTGGCTCAAGGAAAGACCGAATGTGTCGAAGCAATATCGAGCCACTCGGGTGAGCTGGGCTTGCTCAAGGAAACTTAGACGTGTCGTAGCAATAACGAGCCGTCTGAGAGTGGGTTTATATTTTTAAGGGTTTGTCCAGATCGGAGAATTGGTAGGTACTGAGTGACGACGTTGGGAGTCGCCGGCTTTTATAGGAGTCGTCCCCCCACCGGGTACTCGGGAATTTAGGCGGCTGGTGCGGCCGTTCGGTGTAACGGTTGGACGGTAGGCGGTAGGGTGAATCGTCCATTTACTGGACAGTTAAGGAACACGACAACTTTGACAGCGTTACAATAATATTCATTTACGTCGAACTTCTTGAAACACGTACCGATTGCTCATATATATAATTCATTTCAACATACAATTTTTTTAGACCATTATTTTTAATGGTTTACTAGGAAATTAACAAAATATATCGTGATGCCCGATATTCCAATGAATGGACACTTTTCCCATTGAATGGACGCTCCCTTCCCAATGAATGGACACTCCTAAAATCCTTATCACAGCGTCGCACTTTATTCTCTCGCAGCTTCGTCCCAACAAATATACATTTCTACATTACATCTATAGTATAGAAATACATAACAAATGATAAAATATTTTGAAAAATTACAGTTATTTCTCTGTTAGTTTACTATGTAACGTCGACTTCGGAACAGAGAACTCGACTGCTGCTTTGCGTAGGGTCATGCACCCAGACCTGACTGCTATCAATGCGTTGTCCATGTCACTTTGAACGTATTTATGACGCTGGTACATTTTTTTCGTCGCTTTTGTAGTGGCCGCTTTTTCTCTCTCCGGCTCCTTCGGCATTCCTCCGGTCGATGCCATCTACAAAGAATATTTTATATTTTTTATTATTTTTATTATATATTTTTATTATAAACAAAGACAAGGATAATAACAATGTATAAGTCATAATTATTTGATAGGAAATATACGCGGTGTCCATTCATTGGAAAGAGGTTAGAATTCTAACCCCAAATATAAACACCAGCGTATTTCACATATTTGTCCGTATGGACGGTAAATATCGCTTGGCATTTAAAGAATGGACGTTTTACAATTAGAGTTGGTAAAAACTTACCCTTTGATGCCATTCAATGTTGCGTAATCGTTGGTCAGTTGCACCTCGTCCACCGGCGTTCTTTAATAACGCTGTGTCGACTGAGAGTCACCACCGACGGTTAATTTTATTATACCGAGTCACTTGCCGACAGTGCCACGGTACGACATACAGCGGTATTAGAATAATTTTCTTTCAATATTAAAAAAAACAGGGTATTATTTTGTTATTATTAAGCGAGTTATTAACGATAATTGTAATATCGTCCATTCAATGGGTGGTGTTCAGTGAATGGGCGATTCACCCTAGCTGGTGGGGAGCTTGCCGCGTGTCGGCGTCTCGGTACTCTGCAGGCGCGCGAGGGGTATACCGCGCGTTTGTGGTGGGGGGTATGTCGTCCCGTCACAACAGGGACGGGACGACATACCCCCCAACACGCCTTCGCGAAGCGTGCTGTTTTTCCATTATCACCGTGAGACTGCTGATTCAGCGGTCTCACGGTTCAGTAGTAGCGAGAAGCGCTATTAGATGCCCGGCTTAATGTACATTTTTTTATTCTAATTATTCTTCCAGATTCTGGAAATTATTAATTTATCCGGACGTAACAATATCAACCACGGGTTTCTTTTACTTGTTTTGCTTCAATTTTAAAATTAGATGCACGCCGGCCAATGTATCTGGATTCAGAAAAGACAATATGACAACGCGAAAATAAATGCCAAATCCAACTCTATTTTCGTCAGCAACATGACGATGGCGATTTTTGACGTTAACGAACTCATCACTCAAAGCGTCTGTGGAGGTCAGAGTAATGCGGTCAAAGTAGACGAAAGGAAGCCTCCACTCGATCCAACAAAACTTGTTGCCGTATCAAGTAAATGTAATTCCTATCTTCGACAATTTTAGCTGTGCGGTTTTTTTCCGGGATTCTAAATTTTGTTATGAAAAATACTTGTTATGCCATTTTTTATTTCTTCTTAAGTTTTTGGGATAATGAGCACCAATGCTCATAGTATCTTATAGGGTCGTATCTTATAATAGAGTCGAGTATTCCGATTTTTTTCTGTGTACGAAGACCTCATATTCTAATTCAATCACCCTTTTGGTTGGGTACATTTTTATGCAATATTTTTTAATGCAACGTAATTCTTATAATCTCCTTATATAATATAATCTGAAATTGTTATCTTCTTAATAATTCCAGATATTTTTCGATTCTACTTGCAAGAGAAGGGGTACACTCACGCAGAAATTACCCAAGAACTCTCAGCCTGTACGAATTATATTACGGCAAAAATATCGGATATGACCCGAAAACGTACACCGGCAAAGAAGAGTGATATCGTAAGAGTGATAATTCAAAGGATTCGAGCAGCGAGTCAGGCACCGACTCCAGTCGCGAGTCCAGTAGCGGATCAAACACAGATTCTGATTAATAAGTGCGTTAATCCAACATCGGGTGGTAAATACCCGGGGAAATGCGCTGTTCCGGCAATACAAAGTTCGAAAATATTCTAAACGTTTTTTTTATTGTATAAAAAGTTCTAAAAATTCCTTTACGTGATCTCATTTGTTTATGTTATTTTATGATAAAGTGTAGGCTAAGGCACGTTTTCTGGTAGAACCGAATTCGCCAGATTAATATTTAATAGGAAAGAACAAGTTCTGTAAAGTTATGTTGTCTACGTTATAAGGCCAAAGTTTCTGAAACCTCCGATGCATGGTTTGCTCATCCATTGCAATACAAATATTGTAAAACAAAGAACCATAAGCGCAGCTAAATTCCACGACATTCATCATTTTATATTATCCTATTTTCAACCCAAATCCACTCTGATCTCAATTTTCGCACCTTCGATTTTCAAAAGTCTCCGTTATATGGCGCAGCAGATGCCGAGGGAAGCGTTTGACCATTCAGCGATCGCAGCAGATGCGCACGGTTATATTATCGGCAGCACACCTCGATTTTCACTACAATCAAGTAAAGCAGGTTCTATACCTGAACTGAAAATCGCGGTTGTAGTGACCTTGCTTACAGTTGGACATGTTGAACAATGTATTGTAGTAAATGAGTTTGAACTCGCGATCCAGAATATTTGATTTGCATCCATACATTTCTATCAGAGATTTCCATTCTCTTCCATAGCATAATTCCCAAAAAATACCTCATTTCACAGAAATCTCTCATATCATCGCATAAACATCGTATTCTTATAAAAATCTTAGTACTAAATGCTATCAGGCAATGCAGTTTAATTCAGCTTCATTAAAGTTTTATCTGTTTGTACGGATTCGCATCAGTGCTACTTTTGTTCTATTAAATGGGATTCTATTTGATATACCAAAGGCCGATTCATTCTCATTCAGGCTGTGCATAGCGGAGATTTACATGCCGTCTGATTGCTACTGTACCTATGAGTGATTTCATGGACAAATACACAACATTTTCTCATTGTTTCTTTTTTTATTAGAATTTATGAGATTTTTTCAACAGGGAGTGCATACTAGTCGTTTATTATCACGAGACGACAGATAAAAAGAAAAGGATTTTTTTTTAATCGGCTCATCGCCGTGGTTTGCGATGTGGCGAACACGTCGAATAGCTCTAACTATGTCATGAAAATGATTTGTGCGTTTTTCTGAATTCCTATGCATTTTTTCATAACTTTGTGTATTGAATTGTGAATTGAAAATGCCGATTTTTTTAGTAAGAAAAATAAAAATCAGAAAAAATCTGAAAAAGTTCATGCGTATTAAAAAAAATAAACAAATTATTTTCAGAACAAAATAAAATAAAATTGTCGGGTAATTTGTTCCACAAATATTTATTTAATTAATTTGTTAATAACATTTATCAATTATTATTATGTAAAAATAATCTTATCAGCACCTTCTACATGCTTGCTTTTTTCAGATTTTCATCTGCAAAATGGTATTCAGAAAAAACGCATTTAGAGCCAAACGTGCTCGCCACAACTGCTTCAATGCTTTTATTTTAAATGCAATTTCACCGGTAAAAATCTGCAAAAAAACAAGCATGTAGAAGGTGATGAAAACACTATTTTAACTTAATAATAATTCATAAATGTTATTAACAAATTAATTAAATAAATAATTTTGCAACAAATTACCCGACAACTTAATTTTCTTTTGACCGAAAATCATTTGTTTGTTGTTCAGAATTCCTATGAATTTTTTCAGAATTTTAGCCGCACGGCTAGGCGCAGTTTCATCGTCCGGAAAACCATTCAACGTGCTCGCGCCGATGCTCGAGTTACGGCGAGCACGTCGAATGGCTCTGAATGCGTTTATTTTAAATGCAATTTCACGGACAAAAATCTGAAAAAATCAAGCATTGCAGTGGCACAGAGTACGACACAAACAATCGGCAACTCTGATAAAACACCGAATCCTGCGAATCCGATTGGAGTCACCTTCAGAGTACAACGCGGAAGTAGAATTGGTCCGTTTTTGAGATTTGTTATCGGTAGATGAATACATTACTTTGTTTTTCAAAAGTCTCTTATACCGATAAAATCTCTCGCCATTTATTCCTGACCGTTCGAAGATGATGGCAATGTCACGAGGAAGCACTGTTTGAATGCATTTGCCGACGATATAAACGAACTGCGAAACGAAATGCCGCTTGATTCTTCCAGTTTTATAATCGAGTTTTTTACAATACGCATGCGCTGCAAGTCCTTCGACCAAACGTTCGTTTTTAAGTGTGGTGAGATTCAAATACTGCGATACTGCCGAGTGTATATGAAGTTGAGCAGATTTCCTTCCATGGAGAAGATTTTTTAATTTCCCATTTACATCTTCGAGCGGGAAGCAAGAGGTAGTCCATAAAGGACCGAACTGACGCACGTTGTCGACTAGATGGAGCAGTTGGTGTAGATTATTAGTCATATTCCGTAGATGATATAGTTGATCGAATCTTGATACGAACTCATTCAAAGCACGAGATGCAATATTCAAATCATCTCGACTAATATTCGATTGCGATAGGAGCGTTATCCCGAGGAGTAGCAATACGAAATGATGTAAGTAGATGTCGTTCATTATATCACCAATACAAGGGAGAGAATAGTAGAAGAGCTACGCTTTAAGCTCATTTGCCTTCCAATAGGCGAAGTGCTCTTTTATAGTTCGGGGATGTCTTTGAATAAATGACGATGGGGTGAGAGAAAAAAGGCGTTGATCAACGAGATCGATGTACTGCATCAGTGACGAAGGGTGATCAGCATTTTTTGCAGAAAACCAGAACGTTAGCAGGGCTTTACCTATGCCTTTATACACACAATGCATGGCGTCAATCGCAACCGCACGCATGTATTGGTAGGCCATTTCAGACAAAATCGTTGGGCCTTTAACCTCGCAAACTGGAGTTCCTGCGTTGAAAGCTTGCCGTGCGTGTAACGCCGTTTCCGCCTCCGTTCGTAATTGAAATCGTTCGTAGGGATAGACTCGAACATTTGCTTCATTTAAATACAGTCCTTCCTGCTGACACTTTTGGCAGCCGAATCGTCCATTATACTGCAGCATGTTGAGGAACAGTGCTTTAGCCGGCAAATCATAGGTAACGCAAATTAGGATCCCCCCAATTATACGCGAACCGTCAAGATCCGAAATATCTACGTCGATTCCTTGCCTTAGTTTCCTCAAACTTTGGCGGAGCGGTTTCAAGAGTAGGTTAGGCACAGGCTTTGTTTCTACAACCACAATGCTACCAGAAAAATATTTTCTTTCTTCATGCTCTCAGAAAATGACAACTCGTTCACGATTAGACATACTGACCAAATGTTAAACTTCGACGATTTTAAGATACGGACGCTGTCGGTATACAGCGTAAACGAAACGTTAGTTGTACTCGATAGTAATCCTCTATCTACAAACAGTTCTTTGCAGACAGAACCGTCGAATATGTCCTCGTAGCCTTCGGGATTCTGACCTTGTCGGGTGAAGCGGCACTGTAACTTTTGATAGAAGCCTGATCGCGCGAAGAGTGTTCGAATTTGTGACAACAAGGGTATTTCTATCGTATAACTGACGTTCGTTTCTTCGATACACAAGGGGCAGACTGAATCTTCTCTTTCTAGGCTTGTGTAACATCGCGTACAATGATAATGGCGAATTATTGGAGTTTCCATATCACGGAAAAACTTCTTGAATTTATACAGTGAGCCTTTACAATTGTTCTCTTGCGGGCAATGCCGTTCTACCAAGCCCAGAATATCAGAGAGCAACGTATCCGTGATATTATGACGCACCTTTAAATTTAATATAGAAGTCATACTTTCTGATAGCTTTATCCGAGCGTGTTCGTACAGAGGTTCATCATGATCGTCGTTTATCCCGTCCCCATGATCGTGAACGTTAACCTCAGGAACAGGGTCATAATCACTATTGTTCGAGGCAGTTTCATCCAAGCTACTATCGTGAGAGTCCGTGTCGTTGTCACTACCCGAATCACTCTCATTAGAGTTACTATCGGTCGTGTTGTGACTTTGACAATTGCTAGAGTTTTCACACGGATGTTCGTTTTGTGCGAGACACAGCTCTTCTCCGGCAGAATCACTTCCAATTTCATCTGGATCATCGTCGGGAGTAGTGGATGCATCGTCCGTTTCGTTCGTTACGGGAAGAAGACGTTCAGCGTCCGACTCCTCATCAACGGAATAACTTTGCACGGAATAATCATCGTCGCTACTTGAATTGATACGGCCGAGCCTTATCAGCTTGTTTTGATGGCTCCAAGAATAATTTTCGAATTTTTTTGGTCTCTTCGGCATTATTGGGCTCTGAAAAACATGCAAAGAATCACTAGACTGCAGCACAAATACAGTACAGATGTTTGGTACCGCGCCATTAAAAATACTAGATAAAAAGACTAGATTCACGGAGAAAAATAATCTGGAAGAGATGATAAATCGATTGCTGCATTAATTATTTTTTTCGCTGCTCCAGCAAAATATTTAGCTTCCACAGAAAATTTTTAGCTATCGCAGCAAACATTTTGTTCTCACTCCGTTAATTTTTTCTGTATTGTCGTTCTGTATTCATACCCTCAAAAAATCGAGAATTCAATGAAATCTTCGTGTCAGGCGAGAGACTGCGTTAACAGAAATATGTAATCTGTTAGACAATCTATTCGAATGTTCACTCGTCGGTGGGTAGGTTGATTTTTTCTTTTAACTAATAACGCTCATTTTCTCTGCGCTGCGAAAATCTCGAAAAAAGTTTAGAGTGAATCTATTTACGACCGTGTGTCGTTGCTACGGGTGATAGAAGAAGAACACTGTAACCTAACAACGAGTCAATATACGAGAACTGTCAACGCGCGCGACACACGAACGCAATCTACTGCCGAAAGAATTTTCGCGAACATGTCGATGTATTGGTTTGATAGTGACGAAAGAACAACTTAGAAAGAAGTTCAAAACAGGATACGTGATGGGCCTGTTTATTTTTGTATTTTGGGAAAAAAACGCGTGACACGAGTGTGCTGCCGGCATCGCTGATACCAGGAGGTAGCAGGAACTTTCCGGACGTTGGCCGTATCGTCGACATTCCGTACGGAAAGAAGAGCTATCGTGCTAAAATTGTGACGGCCCCTTAAAACTTATATTTTTCATGCGCATTATATTTTTGCGATATCATTATCACCGACAATTCCCAGACGCGTTTCTTGGGAACAGACCCCGGGATCATCGCTGACGGTGCAGCGTTCAGCGCACGGCGGCTCATGCGCAGCGCAGCGTCGGCGCTTGGGCCCGACGGCCCCCGAACGGCTCGTCAGTTCGTCTCTCACGCTTCGGCGACAAACTTCAACTTCAACTTCACTTTCATTCAGACCCATATACGCTGTAACGTTCACTCCACCAATCATTGCAATTCAATAAACATTCAATCGACATAAATCATTCCGGCTATTATTCCGATCGTTACAAAATAATGAAATACAGCGGTAAGTGGAAAATTGATATATTACCATAAATATAGTGGATCGATACTGTAAGAGACGAAGATGAGCTTAAATATTGCGCGAAGCGGAATTACGAGGGCGGGGGTACGAGAGGGCGGTCCTATGTACTGTAACGCGCTTTTTGAGGGCGTTACAAAGAGGGCACGGTATTACGGCCTTCTTTGTGTCGATTGCCGACCTCGCGGGCCACCCGACGAACAATCCTCCCCGGGGCACTCTCACCGAAGTACGAAGGACTCACTGACACGACTGTATTTTTATTGTTTTTTTAATGCACCCCGACGCTGACGAGATGCGCTGCGACGAGAGGGAGAGCGCCGTTGGCTACCGTCACCGATTCCCCGGGAGTTGGTAATTCCCGGGTCCCGCCATTGCTGCGTGAGAGAGAAGGACGGAGAGACCCTGCCGCCCGCGAAGAGCCAGCGACGAGCCACTGCTGGGAGGGAGACGGGGAACGGGGAGCCCTACGGCCGCCTGCGAACAGCCGTCGATCAGCTGCTGTCGCGCGAGACTTCGCGCCTCGCCGCCGTCGTCGTTTTCCCCACCGCGGCGGGCTACTGCTGCTCGGCCGCGTGCTTGTTTGGCGCTTTGCGCGGAATTAATGAATCCGCGCGTCGCCGAATTATTCGCGGGTTTCTTTCGCTTTTCGAGGATTTTCGGCGATTGCGGGCGAGCGCCTCATTTTCTTTCTAGGGTCAGCGGCGCCGCCGCCTCGCGTTGCCGATCCGAGATCCGCGCGCGAAACCGCCCCCCGCCCGCGCGTCGACAGCGTCGTCGTTCCGCGTGTCGCGCTACGCGACCGGTTGTTCGCGCGAATTTGAGGAATTTCGGGTAACGGGGGGAGGGGACGGGGAGACGAGCGCGTCGAGACCCGTCATTGTTCGTTCGGCCGGTGTAACGCGAGGTTGGCGTCGACGTCGCGGAGACAGAGGCCAGCGTCTTTCCGGGACTTTTGGATTTACGGGACGAGGAATTTGGAGGTAGGGTCCCTCTCGGAGGTTTCCTCTCGCTTTTGGTGACAGTTTCCGGGTGCGCGGGTGTTGGTTCGTCGCGACCGCCCGACGACCGCGGGGTATCCGTCGCATGCGGGAATAATCGCGGTAGGGCCCGTATAGTGCGCGTAATATTATTCTCGAGATCGCGGTGAGAGTGCCCTCGGCTCGCGAGCGGTCGGTCTCAAGGGCGGACGATCGTCGCCGTTTTGGTAAGCGTACCGGGGCGGAACAATCCCCGGGAAAAGTGTGCGTGCGAGCGAATGCAGGGGCGTTGGAGAGTTTCGCGGGCGACCTTCTGTCGCCGCCTCGTGATACGACCGGCGATCGGTCGCACGCTCACGAGGCTGCCGGCCTGTGCGCGGCCATTCCGGGTGCGTGCGAATTGCAAGCGTTGCGATTTTTGTTTTGATTTTTGTCGTGTTTCGTGTTTTTTTTGGTATTGTGAATTGCGTCGGTCGAGCAGTCGACCGTAGTAGGGCCTTTGTCGCCCGGGGCTTCGTCCCCGGTCACAGAATTTAGTTCGCGGTCGCGCTTAAAATCATTTTTTTGGTTGTGTAATATTTTTATTTGCTCGTGCCGGGTAGGAAATCGGGAACGGCGAATTAAGTAACCGTTCCCCGATTTTAGTAGGGCGCCGTTTTTTTGTATCGCGACAGAATCAGAGTATTATTTTGGACAATAAATTGTTTTTTTTTGTGCCCGAACTGGTGTGAATATTTTGGAGTCGCGTAGTTTTTTGTGAAATCGAGCCAGACCGAATATTTCGTCCCCGAGTTCCCGAACCGCCCCCTCTACCATTGTGCAGGCTGTGGCTAGCCGGCCAACCAACTCGTCCCCGTTTTGATTTTAACAACTTCGCAGGTGGGCCACGCTGAGAGCGTGGATGGCGCCCCGGACACAAGGAAAAAACCAGCTGACGGGGATTTTTGTCGCCAGCCCGGGTTCTGAGGCTCGTAACTCGCGAGCGCGGTAACAGTACCGACGCGTGCGTGCTCAATTTAGGGATCAATGAGCATGCGTGAAGGATCGCGAGGAGCCGGGCTCCGACGTCGCGACGAGGCCTCCATCTCTTTCCTCTCGGGAGGCCTGACAATCCGCATCGAGGCTCCTTCACTTCAACCGTTGGGTTAATCAACTCGTTCCTTATCCTTGGCGAGGCCGGCCGAGGAAAACCTGGACACGGGGAGACGTAACGATTTCAAATCCAGCGAAAAAATCGAAGATTTTTAACTTTCTATTTATTTATAACTTTTATAACTTTCGAGCAATTTCTGTCTCGTTTACAATTTGACGTACCTTATGGGTTTATATATTTGAGCGGGTTAAGTGTATGTGGTGAGAATGAGAATGAGTATGAGTGAAAAAGAAAGCTATGAATAAAATGTTACGATAAATGAAAATTGAGAGCACGCGCGGTGATAACTATATGTGTGAACCGTCGAAATAAAGCCTGAAATGAGTCGCGTGGCTCAATCATATATTTGTTTGTTTTATTAAATCATTTTCTCGTGTGTTTATTTATGGGAGTGGCACTGTAGTGAAACTTTTAATACTAGTCAAATCGTACGAGATTTTTTTCGGTTGCACTATGATTTAACAGATTTTTTTGTTGTTGATATTATTTACATAGAAATATTTACAAATTACAAATACAAAAATATTGAAATAAATCAACGATGCCGCTCCGTTCTGGCAGGCATATACGCACACACCAATGGAACCTCATTGTAAACACACGTAAACACACACACACACGCACACACACATAACACCTCTAAAGGAAAAAGGCCGGAGACCTTCAGTCTCGCCCGGCACAGTATACAGAACGGACATATATACAGTAGACTCGCTCACTTTATTTAATTCCCTTGTTTCACACATCCTCATATCGCTGCCTATAGTTACAACAAAAAATTATTTACAAATAAGCATTAATGACCTAATTTTCCTTACAGAAGACGCTAAATTTCTCGGCCAATTGATTGTATCCACTGATGGGGAATTTATGGCGAAGAAAATAAAGCCAAAGAAAGGAATAAAATGGTCAGAAGGTCAAAAGTCCGAGGTCTTAGCTGGTCTCGAAGAAGAATTGCTGCGCGAGAAAGATTACAGGAATTTCATCGAGAAAAAAAAATCAGCGGTAAGTAAAACTGATCAAATTAAAATTAGATAAAAAATAGTTTCCACCGACTGATGTTGAGAGCTATATACGCTTTCGATACTGTTTTTTTCTTTGCAATTTTTAATAACGTGGACTATTCCACTGCTTAATTCATTTTATAGCTGAAAGTGAGTCTCAGTCGGCGGACGTAACATCGAAGCGCAAAAAAACAAAAAAGTACGATGATGGATATGCCTCCGATATGGACACGGGATTGCGTGAGCGCTGCACCGCGCATATTAGTGACAGCGAGTCACTTTCGTCGGACGTCCTTCAATGGAATTCGAAGAAGGAAGAAAACACGAATCAGAAGCTCTAAAATCCAAGGTCGCTCGGAATACAGAGGGAAAATTCCAGCAAAAAAACTGCACGAGCAGTGACGAGAACGAAAACCCGAGCGGCAAGAAAAAATTGTATCTGTCATTCGAGAGCGTTCTGTGTTATAACAACAGTAACAACTTTATGCGCTGCATATTAAATAAAATTCCATGAAAATACGAGATAATTACGATGATCGCGAGTCGGTGTCGTCGCGCGCAGGCTTCGTGAGAAAGATTTTTCGTCCCTCTCCCTCTCCCTCTCCCTCTCCCTCTCCCTCTCCCTCTCCCTCTCCCTCTCCCTCTCCCTCTCCCTCTCCCTCTCCCTCTCCCTCTCCCTCTCCCTCTCCCTCTCCCTCTCCCTCTCCCTCTCCTCTCCCTCTCCCTCTCCCTCTCCCTCTCCCTCTCCCTCTCCCTCTCCCTCTCCCTCTCCCTCTCCCTCTCCCTCTCCCTCTCCCTCTCCCTCTCCCTCTCCCTCTCCCTCTCCCTCTCCCTCTCCCTCTCCCTCTCCCTCTCCCTCTCCCTCTCCCTCTCCCTCTCCCTCTCCCTCTCCTCTCCCTCTCCCTCTCCTCTCCTCTCCCTCTCCCTCTCCCTCTCCTCTCCCTCTCCCTCTCCCTCTCCCTCTCCCTCTCCCTCTCCCTCTCCCTCTCCCTCTCCCTCTCCCTCTCCTCTCCTCTCCCTCTCCCTCTCCCTCTCCCTCTCCCTCTCCCTCTCCCTCTCCCTCTCCCTCTCCCTCTCCCTCTCCCTCTCCCTCTCCCTCTCCCTCTCCCTCTCCCTCTCCCTCTCCCTCTCCCTCCTCTCCCTCTCCCTCTCCCTCTCCTCTCCCTCTCCCTCTCCCTCTCCCTCTCCCTCTCTCTCTCTCTCTCTCTCTCTCTCGCTGCGAGTGGACGTGGTTCGTTACGCTCAGTATACAAGTCGATAAAACTGTGGTTAAAGCTAATAGTGGACACCAAAAAAGTGTTTCAGTGTGTGAAGTATTGACTTAGGTTACCGCTGATATAACAAGTCGCGATAAAATAAACTGTGCAAAAAAGTTATTCAACAATGAAAAACTTGGCAATTCACGGAAAATGACAGCTCTGGGCGCGGACATCTTGGATCTGGGCAGTGACAATCATCCTGGGGCTCCGGGTGTCAGGCAGTGACACTCATCTCGGGGCTCCGAGCGCCAACCAGTGAATGTCATCCCGGGGCTCTGATTCGCAGTGACAATCACGAGATTTTATACGTCGTTATGAGTAGTTACGCACGCAATATTTGTAGAGGGTGTAAGAAGGACATTATTAGAACGATATTTGAATGCCAAGCGTGCATTAAAATTTTCCACGCAAGCTGCGCGAAACTCCATAAGACATACAACAGCAAAAATGAACTTGTATTGTGTACGGGAAAGATAGTGGAAAGGGAGAGTGAGTTAAGTGGTGTGCCATGCCTGACAATTGGCAACGATGCAGTACAAGGAGTAGACAAATCTCCTGCATCCAAGAAAGATGAATACAA